>JADRCD010117499.1:0-12520 GCA_019843815.1 Montemys delectorum
ATACATACATACATACATACATACATAAAATTTTTGTATGAGGATGTCTTGTATATCCTGGCCTAGCACTCTGAGCACTACATGATATAACAGGTCTCTGAATCTTACATAGCCTGAATAACAACTTACTTTTTCACACCAACTGCCTCTGAAGACTATAAGAAATGCGCTACTTTAAGAGACAGCAAACACACTAACTCTGGGAACTTATCAATGTATTATAAGACCTGGAAATAGCCTGTGTATGGTCTGTGTGCTCACCCACCGAAACAATACAAGTGTAGCTCAGGTCTGTGTGCTCAGTCAGTAAGCAGACAGAGTAGTACTCAATGAATGTTGACACTAGTCCAGTGGCCATAACCTCCAGCAGGTCCCCAGCCACAGCTGTACCTGGCTGTCTGCAGACTCACTGGGCTCCTCAGGACTCTGCAGAGATGAGTTTGGAAGACTCTGGTCCAGCTCTAAACTCTCCACGGTGGTTTCATTTTTCCTTTTTCCTTTCTTCTTTCTCTCCACTGGGGTTGGTCCTTGCTCCTTGCTACAAGACATTCAGAATTAAAACTGTTGGGCAGTTTTGAAAACTCATTGTTAAGGCTATGAAATCATACCCTGGAATTCCAGGACCAATATGGACTTGTGCCAGAAATGTGGAGAAACATGAGAAGAAACACCTGCATAGACTGAGGCAGAATTCACTTTATTTATTCCCCATGATGACTGTCATGGCTATGATTAATGTTATAGGAAAAAAATAGGAATCTCTCTAAAATCTCACTTTGAATTTAAGCCAAAGTCATAACTAGGAAGTTTGTTTGCTTTACAGACACTAAGAATCATCAAATTATAACATCTAAGGCACATGGGAAGAGCGAGCTCTGTCATCTGTCAGCCTCTTCTTTTGAGAATGTTTTATATAAAAGGCCCAGAGTGAGTACTAGGAACTCAAAACAAGCACTGCCCTTGCCTTTGTGAGCACGGTAAAGTTCCCTATAACCACAGCCAGGGTGGCATAGAGAAGACCCCTTCGAGGTAGGCAGTATACGCTGCAAAGACCCACTAAGACCCTGACTTGCCTGTATGATAAATTCTTTACATTTGATAAGCACCCTGGAAATACTGACACTCTGCTACTTCACCAAAGTCAGTTTTTAAGTACAATACCAAACTTAGAATTCCTGTATCTCTCTTGTCCTTCCCAGATATTCTGATTAGTTTCTGTATTCCTGGTTAATCTTATGCTTTATAGACACAGCAAGCACTCAATTAATACTTAAGTCTTAAAAGTTTTAAGGGATGGATAAGATAGCTACATTAATGGATGGATTATATGCAGAAGCTGGAGAGATGGCTCAGCACGTAAGAGCACTAAGGGCTCTTATAGAGGAGCCAGGCTTGGTTTCCAGCAACCACGTGGAAACTCAAAATTATCTGTAACTCCAGTTCCGGGGGAGTTGACACCCTCTGCTGGCCTCTGAACGCACTGCGTGCATGTGGTGCACAGACAGTACAGACAAAATGCTCTTATTAGTAAATGTTTTAAAGATTTTTTTTGTAGCTGGGGAAGCCTTGTAAAGTTTACTTTAACAAAGGCATATACAGAATTCTGAAAAACATTAAAGAGGAACACAGCTAAGGCTGGGCTACGACATTCTATTCCTTTTATAACTGACTGGTCCAGAAATGACAGCTAGGACAATTTGGGAGTTTTTCCTTGAAAAAGAAGTAATTTGGGTCAGTGGGCACCTGCACCCACACCCCAAACCCTCCCACACACATAATAAAATAAATCTTAAAATAATTTTGGAGAGGAGTGGGTAGGAACGTTAATGTCTGTCTTTTTAGCTACATTGTTAAGTTATGGCAGCTAACCAGGGATGTGTAGAGAGTAACTGGAGACAAAAAGCCTTGGAACTCTCAATTAAACCTTTTGATTCTGATTCTGAAAGCCAGAATATCCCCAATTATCAGTTTTTAACTTAAGCTAATTTAAGTAAGGTCTGCATTGCTTGTAACCAAGAGTTCTGAATAATACAAAGTTCTAACATTCCCTGTTTAACAGCACGGGAGACTGAGCAAAGCAACCTTTCTTCTATAATCCTACCTTTCTTAGCTTCTACCTAGAAAAAACTCACTTGTAAGACAGGGAAGGAAAAAGGAAGACATAAGGTGTGTGTGTGTGTGTGTGTGTGTGTGTGTGTGTGTGTGTCTAAATAACCTCTTTTAGCAACAAAATGAAACTTCATTTTATAATAAAACATGTATCTAGTGTAAGAACATATCTACTATGCATCTATAATATACAAGGAACTACCAACATACAAACTATATCAAATTCTAAACCTATCTCTCTTGTGTTCTACATGGCTTCATGAACTAAGATTTTTGGGAACCTTTACTTCCTGTAGTTTTTATTAGACGGCTTTCCAAATAGACACAAACTACAGTATTAAGTTCTGAACAGATGGGATTTCTTATACTGCCCCCCTAACCCCACCTCAGCTCCCAGGTGTTTTTGAGAGGCACATGTTAGAGTTAGTGCCGCTCTGGAGATGAGAGAGTACATGATGTGTCACAGTGCCACACAATACAGGTCTTACATCACATGACTACAGTTCTTATATATCAGAGTGCCACAAGATACAGGTCTTACATTACAGTGTCACACAATTACATGTCTTACATCACAGCACCACAATTACAGGTCTTACTACTCTGTGCCCATTCATCTGAGGTACTGAAAGAGTGTATCTATCAAAGGACATTATTTCAAAGTAGTTGCTCATCTCATTTAAAATATTAAAACCTGCCAGGCAGTGATGGTGCAGTGAGAACTGTAGCCTTAGCAGGCAAGACTGAGTTAGAATGATTACACCAAGGACAGCTCCTGACCCTGGTCACAGTATCCACTGACAAGTAGAAGCTAAGGACTTCAGCAAGGGCCATCACTCTACTGGAGAAACAGCTCCTGAGAATCTGAGTCCAGATCCCCTCAGGCTTTGACACTCCTAGAAGTATGCTGCCAAAACACATACACTACCCTGAAAAGGCGCATTTGCACATCTTATTCAACTTTCATAGTACTCACATTTAATTCCGTCTATAAATAGAGAATAGATTTGGCACAGAAAAGAAGGACACTGGTTCAAAGCACTTGTTTTGGTACAGAGACAATCTGCTGTAGACAAAATGGAGCCAGGTCTGCACTGCCTCCAGGCTTTAACTGTTAAACCTGTACTGCTGAAACAAAGACCAGCATAAGATGGAGACAATATAACAAACCTGAAAGGAATCACAACCTTCTAAGATGGAGATGCCATGTTTTAACAATTAAAAGCAACTGAAAATACAGACTCAGTTTTCAGAAGGGTTTCTTTCACATGCTCAGCCAAGGAGCTCTATGACCACATTCTGCGTCTGACAACAACCTAACCCAGGCCTTTTACCAGTCACTCTTGACCGGTTAAGCAATAGCTCTTGAAATCTTGGTAAGAAAAATCACTAAATTCAGATCTTCACATAACTCCCTTAGACCTCTCTGTACTCAATGTATTTTGTTGTTGAATTTTTAATTTGGGTATTTTAAAAGAGTGCCATGTCTTGCTACGTAGATGAGGCTTGCCTGGTAGTCCTCCTGCCTCAACCCCCAAGTCCAGGAGTTACAGGCATAAGCCACAATGCCTAGATTCAGATACTGAGGTTTACCCGTTCAGACAGTGTTTTCTGAGTTTCTTATTCATAAGTCACATGACAGTTGATGCAGTGGTATTTAAGATCTCTCCAAAGTCTGTGTTGTCACAAGTCCTGGGGTTCCAAGCTTTCTAGAAGAGACCAACACAGATGAGAAGAAGGCAAAACTTTTAAAGGGTTACTAAGTTTACAAAAGTGTGTTCTAGGTTGACAAGGCAGAACAAATTGGGAGGAAGGCTGAAGCAGAGAATGGGGGCTGAGCAAAACAACCACAACACTTCCTCATTGTTAGCTTTTTATACTTAGCTAATGTTAAAAACATAAATTTATGCCTGATCCCCACACCCCACCATGATGAAATTTCCTCTGGGACTACAATTTTCAAAGGACAGTTAAAGAATCTGCTACACTTTCAGGGCCACAATTTTCTTAGGGCTCTTCTTAAGAAATCACCTCTAGAATGTGGTCAGAGAACTACTTTTCTTAAGATGCTCTCCCAGTTTTCCTCAGACACAGCAGAACCTGAGAGCAGGAGAAAAGGTGGAGAAAAGGTGGCCAACCCTCCACCTGGGCCAGCGAACTGATTAGTTTCTTGCCCGTCAAAGATAAAGCCTGGAGAGGCAGCTCGAGGGTAACAGTGCAGATTTTGCAAGCATGAGGATCTAAGTTTGAATCCCAGGACCCACAGAGGAAGCCAGGCATGGCTGTGCATGCCTTCAACTCCAGCATTTGGGGACAGACAAACAGGGCCTAAAAGGCCACACAGAGTTCAGTGAGAGAACCCCACGTCAAGTCAACAAGGCAGGGAATAACAAAGGAAGACATTTGTCATTGCACTCTAGTCTCCATGTGTGTGTGCAGATATGTGTACGTGGACATATACAACATGTACACACACACACACACACACACACACACACACACACAGAGAAATGAGCCATTTTGACATGTAGAAATTTCAAAGCTAGACTCTTCTCTTAACCGACAACAGATCCATACCCAAGTTTCTAATAGTAACCTCTAACTTAGTCTTTAAGCCTGGTCTCCTGTTCAGGAGCAGACAATCTAAAGAGCTACAAAGTCTTCAGGTCTTCACTTCCTTTGTACTGAGTAGGAATGCCAGAAAACTAGAATGCTGGACAAGCTGTGCTTTACAGAAGGAAGCAGACTTCTTCAAGAGAAAGTCTCTTAGGAAAAAGAAAGTTCACAGGGACATGAAAATAAATGTAAGATGCAAAGGCTGTCATTAAGAATAGCACCGATTACACCACGAACTGTTCTCAAAAGAAACCGTTCTCAATTGCTAAAATCTGGCTTCCCCCAAGGAACTGGAGATCTCTTATCAATTTCATGATTCCACAGGATCCAACAGCTTTTTCCATATGTGTTCATATATGTATAGCACTGTGTGTAAAATTGTATACACACACCTGTGTATATTTTCTTACAAAAGTAATCCTAATCCTCCTTGGAATAAAAGTATCATAATAATAATTAACAACAATAATACTATAAGCAAGTTATAGGAAATAAAATTTTAATCTCATAGTCACTGACAAAGCCAAACTCAGCTTCCTGGAGGGGTTTTCCTTAACGGGTCAACAAAAACTTAAAACAATCTGGAGAAAGAAGGAAAATATTGTTTAAAGAAGGCTCCCAAATTTGGAGTTTTGGATTCTTATCCTGAAAGCTCTAAATATTAATCACTATTAATATCAACCTGAAAAAGGTTACTGGATACTACAGTCACTATTCAGCTCCAGGACACTTCCAACTGTTGCGTGCTGCCTCTCAAAGCATTAAAAAAAAAAAAAAAAAGTTGGAACCATTTTATTCCTTCAAAGGATACCATACCATTGAGTATGCAAGGTGAGTCTGTGGAAAAGGGGCTAATCCCTACAAATTTTTTTGGCAAGGGTTCTTCCACTTTCCTTTTGATCTTAGTCACAAAAAACCTGAAGATCTGAGAATGAGGCTTATCAGTCTGTTGTCCTGGACAAGTCACTTATCTCTTATTATTATTTCTTAAATATTTTTATTTTTTTAAATTATGTGTATGTGTGTCTGTGCATTTGAGCACAAGTGCCCAAGGATGAAAGAAGAGGGACTCACATCCCCTGAAGCCTGAGTTACAAACAGCTGTGAGCTGCCTGACATGGATGCTAGGAACTGAACTAGCATCCCCTGAAAGTATAGATTAGTATGGGCTTTTAAACTCTGAGCTATCTCTTTATTTCAGAACTATCTTTAATTATAAAGCAGAAACATCACCAAATATTAATGAATTCATAGGTATCCTACATAAATCTTATTTTGATGGAGAAGTGTTCTTGTATGTAGAATACTGTGCTTGTGTCTGATAAATTTCTTTGATGATCAGCCCCAGGGGAAATAAAGGACATAAAGGTATGGTCCTGATCTCAGGCTCTTAACTTTTACTGAGGAGACAAGCAAATCATACATATACCAAAACCAAAGTTAGGCACTGAGAGAGCCTGCTACAGAGGCAGTATGCAAGACAGAATTGGAGAAGCCTGAGTTTACAATGTATACTGGGACCGAGTTCAGACAAACCACTTCTCTGTGGGGCTCCAGTTCCAAGAATGCAGTATGTGAGGATTGAACTAGATCGCCTTCAGTCTTCTGAGATCTAAGCCTATAATTTATAATGGAGGCTCCAAGTGCCACAGAGTTCAAAAGGGGACACACAGGCATGTTAATTTTGGGGAAGCTCCAGGGAAAAGCTGGGTTTTACATTTAGACTTGAAGACTGGAAAGGAGTCAGGATATCTACGGGAAAGGCACAGTATGGCTGATACAGCAAGAGCAATCTACAAAGAAAAACGAGTACTCTAAAGGGTTAATGAAAACAATCTAGTTGGCAGGCTGTTTCCAGAACTAAAGATGGAAAGGGTCAGACCTCCAAATTTTTTTTTTTTAAATTAGGTATTTTCTTTATTTACATGTAAATTTCTCCTTTCCCAGTTTCCCCTCCAAAAAACAAACAAACAAAAGCAAGAACAATCCCCTGTTGCCTCCCCCCTCCCCATGCCTGCCACCCCATTTTTAAGTAAGAAAAAAAAAAAAGAAAAAAAGGAATCCAGGTTTGCTCTGAAGGCAGCTGTAACAACCAGAAGTTGCTATACAAATATAAACAAACTGAAGAGGAAATCCTTTTTCCTTGTTCTTATATTTTCATGGGGAAAGATGCTTCACTTTTCCAAAGGGTACAGTACTGGAAACATACATTTTAACTGGAGGCCTCACAAAGCAATGTGAGTTCTTTGACCATTATTATTTAATCAATAATAATACTGATCACTGCATCTCCATCTCTGTTGGTTATTCCTCAGATGATTTAGAATCAAGACTGGGAAGAGAGGGTTTGATTTAACACTAATATTACTGAGTGTCGGCATAAATGAGGCAAAAGCAATGCTTCAGAAAGAGTGGCTGGGTTGTAGCAATAAGAAGGAGAAGAAGGAGACTGAAGAAGAGGCTGAGAGTCTATAAATCAGTGGCCAGGCTCGTGCAGTAATCCAGGTAACCAGTGAATCATTTATAACTATCAAGTTCTACCCAGGATTAAAATTAATAACTGCTCAAATAAAAATAAGTACTTGAGCCAATTTCCAAAAGTAAGCCACACACATACACACATTATAATTACTAACTTTTGTCTGTTTGGTTTTTGAGACAGGATTTGTCTGTGTAGCTCTGGTTGTCCTGAAACTCACCCTGTAGACCGAGCTAGCCTCAAACTCACAGAAATTCACCCACCTCTCCTCTTGAGGACTGGGATTAAAGGCATGCACCACCACTACTCAACTAACAAACAAACAAACAAACAAAAAACAATATGTCATCATAACTAAGAACTGGTTGACTGGAATCATTAATTAAGGGAACTGATATATTTTTACAAAGATACAAAAGAAAAGAAATCAAAAGTTCAATAGTCCAAAGCCCTATCTGGGCTACACAGAAGAGTATTATTACAAGTTAATGGCGTACAGCCCTAAAGAACAGAAAAGGCCTGGGTCCACATTTCTAAAGAGATGGCCACCCTTATCTACCCGCCATTCTCCTACCACGGGATTTCTAAAGCTCAAGAGTTCGCTGTTCTCCATGTCAACAGCCTGCAGGATAAGAACATCTCTAATCCATTCATTTATTCAATTTAATTACATCAAACCCACAATCCTGTCATTTAATGCTGTAGATATTCATTAGTCAGAATCTTGATTTTGCCTGTACACTTGATATTCAATTTTGTTTTGTGAAACAACACCCTATTTTCCTAAAATAGAATTTATAACAATGTTTACATATTATTAGCTTGTTTGATATCTTATATAATGTCAATATGAACTTTAAGGAGAAGTCATAAAAATGTGAACATCAGAGCCCACCAGAATATGGGTGAGTTCAGATATGTACTCTGTACTGTCCTCCAAGCCAGAGGACAACTTCCCTAGTTACCCCAATTCTCAAGCACTCACGAGTCACTGCAGTTTTCTGTAAGACTAAAATAAGTAACTCTACTAATCTGACTTTCCTTCTTCAAACATTCCTTTACCTTAAAAAAAAAAAAAAAAAAAAAAAAAAGTAAGCTCCCCAAAACAATATACAAAGAAAATGACTGGCAAGAGCAAAACTTACTATGCCATGCTAACCACCTACTGGAAATAAGAGTATCCTTCCAATGTTAAATGAGAACTAAAGCCTCGAAGATTTTCATTAGTCTGAATACTGATTTTACCTGCCTTTCTTGGCCTTCTAAGGTGGATGGCATTTTATAGCTACTCTGCCGGCTACATCCCTAGGACCCTTCTACATTCAAGTCTCTTGGGTAGATAAAAATGAAATCCCTGTGGGAGTAAATATTATGAAGAACATTTAAACTTGGATTAAGAGTTACCCACCTGGTCCTGACAAACTATTCTTCTGAAAAGGAAATTAGTCATAAAGCAAACTTGAAGTTGCCCTTAAAATCCTAAAACATACCTCCATGTTCTGACCTGAGACAGATAGATATGTGACAGCCTCTATGTTCTCAACATTCACATCAACCTCTAAGACTTCATGGTCTGACAGGAGAGAGAGACAGACACCTTGCCTCTGTATTTACACTTCAGAAATTTAAGTTCTTTGAGCTAAGGCATACACATTCTTTTGTTTATATTTTCTCAGAAAGTCTAAATACAATGCTATGCAGAAGTAATTTGAAAAAGACATTATAGTTGTATATAGACAGCAAACATTAATTTCTCTGTGTCAAGAGTATAGCTGCTACATGTTCTCTCCTGTTACGCACTATATGGTGAGCCTATACTTAGGCCTCTGACCTACACAAGTCATTATGTTCTTCTCTGGCCTCATTTATTCAGCATTGCTTCAGCAGCTACAGAAGAGTCATGGACTGTGCCAGACACTGAACTAGAAAATTAAATCAGACATGGCCTTGCAACATAGTGTAGAGCCTGGGAGGAAAGTCATTCTCTTGTACGCAGAGTTCTGTCTGCTCATGGCCCTGCCAGACTACCAGACCACTGACTGCTAAAGCCGTGCCTCCTCTGCCTCTGTACCACCGCTGTCCAGGTGCCCTTGCTATCAGATTCAAGGCGTCCTATGCAGCACACTTTAGACAAGTCAACATTTAAACTCTTTTGTTGTTATAGTTTACTTCATTTGTTTTTTGGAGACAGGGTTTCTCTGTGTAGCTATATGACTGTCATGTAACTCACTCTGTAACCAGGATGGCCTCAAAACTCAACAGATCCATTTCCCAAGTGCTGGGACTAAAGGCATGTGTCACTACTATTTGGCTTAAATTCTTTTAAATACAAACTGAATATAAAGAAATTACATGGCTGGGAGGTGAGACAGGGTTCATTCTTGGTTGCCCACTAACAGGACATAAAGAACACAAGTATATCGTATGAAGAATGCTAAATATTAGGAACACAGACTAAAGGGGACCATTGGAATCTTAAGAAGGTTAGCAATTCTTGGAATTTCCTAAAAGCAAAGTATTTTTTGAAGTATGATTTTGGAAATTAGAATTAGAAAATAATTAGAAATTAGATACTATCCCCTGCCACTAAAGCCAGAAGTTATGTAAATAAGGTACACAGCTTGGGCCAGCAGAGGTTTAGTCCAGTCAGGCCTAGGGGTTGGGCTAATAGCAAAGGCAAACAGCCCCATGAGGAAAGTACACACCTGGCCTTTTTGGACTTTGTCCTGGATCCATAGTCAGTGCAGTTCCTCTTCTCTTTACCTTCCTTGGTACCGGAGGCCTCCCGGGGCTTCCGGGGCTTCTTTACACCATCTTTCTGCTTTGTCTCCTTGGGCTCCTTGGCTCTCTTGGGTTCCTTGGCCCTTCTCGGTTCTTTTGGCTCTTTAGGTTCTCGTTTCCTCTTTGGCTTAGGCTCCCTGTCCTTGCTTCCCTTTGTTCCCTCTTGCTCCCCTGGCTCCTTTTTCTTCCGTTTCTTCTTTACTCCAGTACCTCTGCCTCCACTGTCCTCCATCCCATTATGGGATGTCAATTTCCTAGAAAAAAGGGTGTCAGCTTCCTCTTCAGTAGTATAGAGGTCCTTCTGGGGCAGACAATGATTGGCAGCTTCTTCGATGTTCTCTCCCTGATCAGGACTGCAATCACCAAATGGTGACGGAGATTTGTAGTCAAAGTTAACAGAGGCATCCGACATTGGGGAGTGGTTCAAAGCTCTTAACTTGGACAACTGTGAAAGAGAAAGCAAGCGCATTAACTCCCTCACTGCTCCACACAAAGTGTGCTATTAAGTTTGAAGACGTAAATTTAGTCACTAAGAAGTGAGTATCTGAGTTGCTACTAAGTGTTAGTTCCCGTACACTTGGCCCTGGGATATAGGAGCAAGCAGGACACAGTCATCTGTGGCCTTATGCCGCAGTAGCATGGCATTGATAACATGTCACAAGTTAGCATATGAGCCAGTGAGATGGCTTTCAGGCACAGATATTCCTGTTCAACTTAGGATCCATGTCCAATCCCCAGACTACTTATAAAGGTGAAACCTAACTGCCCTGCAATCTCTGTACATGCACCATGGCATGCACACCTACACAAACATATCACACATACAAATTCTTATTTTAGTACGTAATTAGTATATAAAAATCTGAAGGCTTTTTCTCTATGAGGAAATCTGAGATTATTTTTAGTATTTTGTCTAAAACAGGCATGTCTATGATAGTTTTCTACAAAACAAACAACAACAACAACAAACCCTTCAAAGCAAATCCTAGGCATACTGCAGAGCGCTGCATTGGGATTTATGATATTCACACACAATTCAAGTGTGTTGAGACCCCCTGGCTGTGAACTAAGGTAAGTTCCTAGGATGAGAAGACAAGATGCTCACACTGCTTCACCTCTCAAAATCCATACTCATCAGTCACCAAGACACACCAGCACTGAGGTGGGCTGACTCTGAACAAGTACGATAGCTCCAAGTTTTACCTTTTTTTTATTAGATATTTTCTTTATTTACATGTAAATTTCTCCTTTCCCAGTTTCCCCTCCAAAAAACAAACAAACAAACAAACACAACAAGAACAAATCCCTGTTGCCTCCCCCGTCCCCATGCCTGCCACCCCACCCTCTCCCACTTATTGGCCCTGGCATTCCCCTACACTGGGGCATAGAACCTTCTCTTTTGTGTGTCCTTGCACAGGTATGCAGGTCGGAGCACAACTTGTAGGAATATGGGGACTGATCTCAGACTGTCAGCGTTGGTGTCAAGTGCCTTTACCTGCTGAGCCATCTTGCTGGCCCACAGTTTTACTTTTGACAATATATATGTCATTGAATGCTCCTCCACTCAATCCCAAATATCTTTGGCCACTTGCAAAAATCAAACTACCCAAATAGGAGAAATATTTCAGATGTCAGAAGTGTGTCACAGGGCCTAAGGTAGCACCAAAGAAGGAACTTCAAAGCCGTTTCTGAGTGTAATCAAATATAAGCAGTCTCTCAGGGAACAATTTTAAGGAAACAATTCTTTAGATGTAGACGTTTCATCTTATACTTTCAGTCTGGTAATCCAAAAAGTACCTGCCATTTCATAAACGAGGTGAGGTGGCAATGGTCTGATAATAATGTGGGTACTAGCTTGGGGACAATATTCATTCCTTAATCTAGAACAAAGAATGGCCTAGGGAGCCCAGGAGAGCCAGCTTTCCAGGAAGATGGTAAAACTGCATTCCGGTGATAGTTTAGAAACAATACCATTTGTGAGCGCCTGCTCTCCTATTAAAAGGCCTGGCAAGTTATAAACCACAAATACTTGCCCAGGTGGTGTGGCTTCCCTCCAGTGTGCTGATTCCCCAAGCTGTACCCACACTTCCTGGCCCACACTGGGAATAAAAACATTGCAAATTCGGCCTCATGTCATCCTGTCTGCTTTTTCTAGTGCCCTTTCCTAGTCTGAGGCTCACAGCATAGCGCTTGAGATTACTGGAGAAAAACCAAAGAAAAGAAAGGTTTTTCTTTTGGATCTTTACAGTAAGTCAAGTTCTGCTAATAAACTAACCTAAATCCTGTGGGCAACAGCTGTTCTAAGACTCAATGCTTTAAGAAAGGAAGGGAGGATGCTATGTGCTCGTCCTGGAGTATTAATAATTCTGTGCCCTAGACACCTGGCCCTTAGAGATCAAGTTTTCTTAGTGTGCAACAATGGACAAACTAGGAGTGTTAAGTATTCAGCCCTAACAGAATATCTATATCATCTCTTGTGAGGCTCAGAAAAGGGAAGAGCAACGATTTAAAAGTTGAAGGATGGAGAAGAATAAC
>JADRCD010117508.1:0-25921 GCA_019843815.1 Montemys delectorum
ATGGGTGTTTTCACACACCACTACTACCGAGCCTAGAACCTGCATGGATGTTTTCGCACACCACTAGTACTGAGCCTAGAACCTGCATGGGTGTTTTCATACACCACTACTACCGAGCCTAGAACCTCAGGGCTGATTTCACAGCCCACTACTACTGATCACCAGTGTTTCTCCTAGTTTATGGTGAGGTGCTCTGCCCAGACAGGATCTCTTTAGAATCTTTGCCTCCTTATCTCTTTCCTACTAAAATGGTTCTGTACGTTTTTGCTTAGGTTGTCTCACCTATGTGATAATTAAGCTCAAATGGTCCGAAAGGATAGGTCCTTTGGGGAGCCCTCGGCTCTCTTGATATGAGGGAAGCTTATCTGGAAAGTTGGGTCTTTTTGGGTCCCTCAGCTCTCTTACAGGTTAAAGTGTGATTTTGTCAGTATGTTTGTCAAGACGTGGTTCTCAACCTGTGGGTAGTACCCCTTCGGAAGGTTGAAAGACCCTTTCCCATAGGTTGCATGTCAGATATCCTGCATGTCAGATATTTACATCAAGTTTCATAACAGTAGCAAAATTACATTTATGAAGTAGAAACAAAAATAATTTTATGGTTGGGGTCACCACCCTATGAAGAACTGTATTAAAGGGACAGGAAGGTTGAGAACTACTGATCTCTTTTATACATGATCACATTTATATTTCTTTCTCGATTCTTCTTCTTCTTCTTTTTTTTCCTCCAGGAGACATAGCCTTCCTGCCATAAGTCAAGGTTGAAACTTGGGTCATACATATTCCAAACAATTTGGTGGTCTCAGCCAAGTGGACAAGAGCCACTGTAAATCAGATTTCCATTGCTTCCCTTGGGGTTAGCACAGAAGGATGTTTGAGCTGAGATGGCTCTGTGTAAACTATGCTTTCTCCCATGTGAACAGATAGCCTAATTTCTTATTCTGTGCTAAACTTGGCCCTTTGTTGCCAAGTTATCTTGATTGCAGTAAAAACAGATTCAAATTTTTCATCAACTCTGATTCTGACTCGGAGGAAGACTGTTAAAATGGATGAGGGGTGGTGCCACCAACAGTCACCTAAAGTTCAGTATCACATACACACACACACACACACACACACACACACACACACACACACACGCAAAATTGTTTTCACTGTTCTGCATGGGAGGGCAGAACAGATGTAAAAGAAAGAAGAAATGGAGAAAGAAAATGAATGGTTGCAATAACAGGCACCTTGACAAATGCAGGGCATTTTCCATTTACTTGATCTTCACAGGATTCAGTGACAGGCACAGAGAGATTTAATGTGATTGTGAAAAGTGAGAAGTCTGGGAAATAATAAGACACAGTCCATGGGGATGTATCTCTGTCAGAAAAAAAATTCCTTTAAAGGTGTTCTGATACTATTTACTATCTTATTGCTAGCTTTGTTTTTTAGGAATGTGTGTTGTGCTGTCTCAGAGCAAATAACTTCAAAGTATTTTCTTTTTTTTTCCTTTTTCTAGCCTCAATGACTTTTTGTGGGGTTTTCAATCATTCATTAATTCAGCAGATCAGAGAGTGCACATTACATTCCAGGTGCTAAGGGTTCGAGGTATGCATTAAAACATCACTTTAAAGCAAGATGGAATGGGAGCCTATAGGGGAATGATTGGAACCAAGGAGCACAAACAGCCCCCAGCTTCACATTCATTTCTGTAATCAGGGTCTCTCTCAGTCACTGCAGTGCTTAGCAACGTGGTGCTGAGGGACACTCGTCACTAGTGACACTGGCGGGTCAGTTCTGACCTTTATTGTTGATTGGGTCAGTCTGTGGCTTACATTTTAAAAGCTCATGTTTTGGTCGTGATGCAGCATTGTCCAGGAGTTGGGCCTTTGGAAGGTGAGTGGATCATGAGGGCTCCAACTGTTACCAGGATTTTGCTCGAGCCTCCTCTCAGCTTCGAAGTTCTTACTATTTCCACTGAAAGAACTGAGGCGTGGCACACTGAGTAGTAGCATCAGAAGACAGAGTTTATTGTAGAGCAAAGTTGGGGGTCATTTCCAAGGCTTAGAGCAGTCAAAAGCAAAAGAGCCATTTTGGAGGAAAACACTCTCAAGAAGTGAGAGTGGACAATGGCCAGATCATTGTGTCAATTTACACGTTTAGGTAGGCAGGCTCTGTACTGTTCTCTAAGCTGTCTAGAATTATTGTGTCTTCTTATTCAAGTGATTAGCAGGTCCGTTTGGATTACCAAGGGAGGGGAATTGGTTCATTACCAGGAAGCCTCCTGCAAGATCATGATCTTGTTACCTTCCTGGGGATTCAGAAACTCATGCCTCCCTCCATCAGAGCCGGTTTTAGGGGAAGAGCTTCGATGTAAGAGCAGTCTTTCTCCCTGCTTCCTTGCTAACATGGCACAAGTTACTACTACATGTTCCCCACCTGGTGTCCTATCTTGCCACAGACTTGGAGAAATGAGAAGGCTGGAGCAATGGCTGAGAGTTTAAGATCTCTTGTTACTTTACATGGTGCCTTACAGTTGCACATAACTCCGGTTCCAGAGATCCAGTCTCTTCTTCTAGTTCCTGTAGTTACCAGGCATGTATATGGTTCACACACTTACATGTAGACACACACACACACACACACACACACACACGCACACGCACACGCACACACACACACACACAAAATAAAATAGTTGGTGATTAAAAAGAAGAAATGGAGCTAACTGACCATGGACTTCAACATCTGAAAATAAATACTTCATTCATTAGGTTGATTTTCTTGGATATTTTGTTGCAGCAATGAAAAGTTGATTAGCAAGCCACTTTGGGTCAAACATTTGCAAACCTCATGGCCCTTCAATTTCTGTGTGTAAAATGCGATATGGCTGCCAGAATGACTTGGTTCTGATGAAATCCTGAGATATATATTTCTTGTATGCACAGATGGAATAGGATGGAGAGGAGAGTTAACCTTTGGCACTAAGGTTACTGATGAGGACACCGCCCTCACAATCTCATTACTCCTCAGAGCCTTGACCTCCAAATGCCACATCAAGGATTAGGATCTCAGAGTCTCTGTCTATGCCTCGAAGTAGGAGCATCAGCATCTTTGTTCACAGGGCTGGCCGTTCTCTAGCCTCTAGTCCTATATGTGAAACCCCTTTCCAAGGACTGAGTGTAAATATGGCTTTCCCAGTGAGACAGACACACCCAGAAGACTGATCAAAAATGCAGGTACCCAAGCTTGACTTTCTGAGTTCTGATCCACCAGTTACTAACATTAGCATTTTAAACTTTTTAGTATTTACTTATATGTGTGTGTGTGTGTGTGTGTGTGTGTGTGTGTGTGTGCATGTGAATATCGTGGGGTTTGTGAAGGTCAGAGGACAGCTAATAGGAGTCAGTTCTCTCTTCCACTCTGTAGGTACTGGTGATTGAACTTGGGTCATCAGGTTTGACAGCAAGTACCTTTACCCACAGAGCCAACGCACCAGCCTTAGCATTACTATGATTGCTCTATATGCTCAGACAAGAAACCTGTTCCCAGTTCCTTCAGCTTCAATGTATGGATATTAATACAGTACAAGTATAGTACCAATATTAATAGTGTACAAGGGCCTGTTACAAAGATTCGATGAAGTGAAATACATACACTACTAAGGAAAATACTTAGTGTATTGTAAATTTGGGCTAATATAGAAGGGCCACAAGTAAAACAGTATTTCTGTTTCTTGTTTCATCACTGATTAGCACAGTGACTTCTGCATAATATGCCTTCAAAAATACAGAGTATTTCTGTTTATTTGGTTCTCTTGTATGTATAAAATCAAAAGCTAAAGAACAGGAGGCTGTGGATTTGAGAGGAGACAAACAGGGCAGAGCTAGGAGGAAGAGAGACAGGTAGGAGGAAGAGAGAAAGGTAGGAAATCGTGAAATTATATTTTAATTAAGTTAAAAAATAAAATAAAGGGGCTGGAGAGATGGCTCAGCGGTTAAGAGCACTGATTGTTCTTCTGAAGGTCCTGAGTTCAAGTCCCAGCAACCACATGGCGGCTTGCAACCACCTGTAACCAGATCTGACGCCCTCTTCTGGAGTGTCTGAAGACAGCTACAGTGTACTTACATATAATAAATAAATTTGAATAAATAAATAAAGAAATAAATAAATAAAATCTGTTTTAAAGTTGCAGCCTTACTGGTGCAATGGTATCAATACGCTTCAAATACATTGGGAAGACTGTGTAATTGATAGTAAGGGAACTTAGAACGTCTATAGGAAAATTATAAGTCTAATCGGTAAAGCTTGTAGATAACAGTGCTGCCTTTCCCCATGTCAGTTAAGATGCTTAATCTGTCAGACAACGGTATGCATTTATACTGTCCCGTTACAGGGATGCTGAGATTTGATTGCTCCAGGTTGAGTTTGGGGACATTGAAATCAGCTCTTAGACTGCATGTAAGAGCCATGCAGCCACACCATTGCCAGAGGAATGGAAGAAGAGACAACAGTGAACAAGTTTCCCAGGTGCTGTGACATAGCTGGACTATATTGCATTTTTTATAGCAGTGACTGATTGTCATACATATTCCTGCAGATGAGGAACTGCCAGTGGCTGCTGTTGGTCAGGTGTTTTCTTTTTTCTTTTTCTTCTCTTCTCTTATCTCTCCTTTTCTTTCTTTCTTTTTTTTTCTTTCGAGACAGGGTTTCTCTGTGTAGCCCTGGCTGTCCTTGACCTCACTCTGTAGACCAGGCTGGCCTCAAACTCAGAGATCTGCCTGCCAGTGACTTCTGAATACTAGGACTAAAGGTATAGTTTTCGGCAAAGAGTAGTCATTGACCAGAATCCTGATTAGCACCTGCAACCCTGGGATAGACAAAGAATCTAGACCCATTGAAGCCTACACCAGAGAATCCTAGATGGTTTATTCAGTTTGAAATCAAATGTTCCAGAGTCTAAAGGAGTGGTTCTCCACCTGTGTGTCTAAATCCCTTTGGGGTTTTCATATCAGACATCCTGCATGTCATCTAGTTACATTATGATGTATAAAAGTAGCAAAATTACAGTCTTAAAGTAGCAATGAAATAATGTTATGGTTGGGGGTCACCACAACATGAAGAATTGTATTAAAGGGTTGCAGCAGTAGGAAGGTTGAGAGCCGCTGCTCTAAGGGGACAGGAAGAAGAGAAAGAAAATTTTCAGTTCAACCTGAATGCACAGAGGCCAGGGAATTTCTGGTTGATATGG
Organism: Montemys delectorum; assembly: GCA_019843815.1. Taxonomy (NCBI): domain Eukaryota; kingdom Metazoa; phylum Chordata; class Mammalia; order Rodentia; family Muridae; genus Montemys; species Montemys delectorum. Next base: position 5,237 of record JADRCD010117508.1, read on the forward strand.
TGAGAGAGATAAGGTTCTGCATCTAGAGCTTTTTTGTCATGCCATTTAACGAGTCACTGCAAAGAGGTATCTTCACTTTGAAGACACTTACTGTCCTACAGTCATGGATGCCAAGGGTAGAAAGGACACCCACACCTTTTACTACATGACTAGGGCTCAACATTAGGCTGGGACAGCAGCCTGGTCAGATTGTCCAGGACGTTTACTTAAGAGGCATCTCCATGACAACTGCAGAAGGAAGGCTTGGGGGGTGACTCAAACAAGGCTCTTCTATAAAACTACTCTCCTTTGAAGGACTTCAAGTCACTACAGTGAAAACCTGTTTTATGAGTTCAAGACTATCAGACATTACCAGGTCTCAGGGAACTGTTTGCCTACATAATGCTTATCTAGGGCAGGAAGTAATGATACAATTTCCTTCTGATGCAACATGCTAGCCTGTCTGGAGACTGAAGAGTGATTTCTTTTCGCAACAATCTGACTCCCAGCTTATAAAATGGGCTGCCAGTAATTTACCGGTATCTGGAGTGAGCATCCAAGGAAAGTGTGCCGCCCCTCCCATTTCCACCCCCACCCTACAGTACCCTGAGGTCCCACATCCTAGTGGGAGAGGACTTCATGACTTATGTCTTTGTACCAACTTTAGAGAGCTTCGGTCTTGTTTTTCTGGGTTTCACAAAGATTAAGTGACTTGCCCAGGGCAGCAGGGATGGTTATTTCTGGAGTTGCTTTTCCTCTTGTGAGTCATCTTGAATAATGTAACCCCGAGCCTCAAGGTACTAAATTTAACATGGAAACTGTTCTTATAAACACTCAAAAAAGTAATAGGTGGGGAGGGGGATGACAGGCAGAACAAAATAAGAGATGGAATAAAATTAGGTATTAATAAGTGAGGAAAATGGGCTAGAGTAGTTCAGAGACGTCTTCTGGTTGTCATAATAGGTTGAAGCAGGTAGACCTTTCCTGGTGAATTGTAACTACTGACACAACGGAGATTTTGTTGACAACTTTTCAAAAACACTGTACTAGTTAACAGAATCTGAGTGCATCATTCACTCACTCTCCGGAAGACAGGAGGGTTATAATTAGAAAATGCGGTCAAGCCATAAAATAATAATTTTTAAAATAAACTAAGAATTAGCATCCTGTAATGCAACATTCCAAATTCCAGGAAGAAAAGTATAAAAACACTTCTTAACATATGTAAATAAGTTCACAAGGAAAAAAAATAGGAGTTGTCTACTGAACTCTCAGTACTCCTCAGCCCTGTTCTGCCAATAAGTGGTGACAGAAAATTCAATAATAAATGCAAGCTGAAGAACAGCAATGGTGCACAAGCAACATGTATACTTTATAAAGTGCAAAATTGTTTTCTTGGGTCAGATGAAAAAAATTTCCTAAGCAAGGATTCTATTTATCATAGCCTTTGTCGGTTCTATCTGTAAATGGAGGAAGTACAATGATCTTAGTGGATATTTCAAAGGAATGAATAAACCTGTTTTGTTCTGTGATAGCGGAGAAACTGTTTTGCATTACCAAGATCAATGCCATGTCAGTTATCTTCATATACACGTCGACTCCATTGAGTGTCATCGTATATTCCTTCATCAAGAAGGTCTACACGTCCGTGGTCCACGCTGTTGTCAGAAACCATGTGGAAGTCTATGATCCCTGCTCCCGCTGGTTGTAAAGGACAAGGAAGTTACTTTGGCAATGATATCGATGACTCAGATTCACAGTTGAGACAGAGGAATACAGAAGGCTTTTGTGACAACCTCTTCCCTCTCCCTAAAAGTACTAGCCTAGACAGGAAAGCATCGAAGAGAAATCTTACAAACTGGGATAAGGGTGCTGAAGTGGAGCTCTACTGAGATGGATGACTTCTAGAGGTGGAGAGGGCAGGATGCAGATGGGAAAGGACTCAGTTTTCTTTATGGGCCGGCTCCTGAGAGTTTGGCTATGCCCCAGTGTGTGTATGGGTATTGCAAAGTGGACTTGGTTTGTTTATTTGTTTGTTTTCTTTTGGGGGGAATGGGTTCACAAAGATCAGGAGTGAACCCTGGGAGGACTGGGAAATGAGTGTGATATGAAATTCCCAAATAATCAATGAAAATGGGATAACAATGGCCTTAACCAGTAGAAATAAAACCAAGGCCCCAAAAATTCATCATTAAAACAAATCACCGTGGAAACTTTTGGCCATCCAGAAAGCACTTGATAAATAATCCCCGGCTCTACTGGGTGCAGCCACACACAGGTGCTTCTAGCACAGCCTAGCATAGAAAGACTCCAGTGGTACGTCCTCATGCTCATTCTCCACCTGTGACCACACCGTGATGATAGTAACAGACTGGGAAAAAATGGAGTCAGTGAGGATAAAGACCTGCCATCTAAGAAATTAACAAAGCCTACCGCTGACTGAGGCTCATAGCAGAATACATGACAGTAGGGTTTCGGAGACTTAATGTCTCTGAATTTGAAATTATAAAATTCTAACAAAATATTCTGCAGGCAGTGACATCAGCAATGCAACCCCATTGTGGCTGTGCTTCTGCTAACGTCAAAGAGCTGCTGAATGGCTTCCTCGTTGCCTGGAAAGATGGCTACTCCGTAGAAGTAATTTTAGACTGAGCCGATGAGAAAGACCCAGGGTCGAGGCTTTTAATCATCGCTTTGTTGGAGACAATTGTAAGAGAAGCAGAACGGCATAAGAACATACAATTCGTGGAGGAGAAAAGGAAGAAAACCAGCATAGTTCTTGACATTAGCAGTGTTAAACAATGCTCGAAACGCACAGCCTAATGAAAAAAAACGAGTGTTACACCAAAGCTCTTAAAGCCAGGAAAGGATTAAATATAATTGACTTCCTTTGGAAGATCCTGGGCCAACAAAAGTCCCTTGAAAATAGGAGATGGAGACACTTGAGCAGCTATCGTTGTAGATGACATTCCTTCCCTGAAAGTCACCCACTCAAAAAATTAACATAAAATAATAAAAGGCCCTTTTTAGAACCTAGACATTCAATTCCACTAAAACACAATACTGAATGTAGAACCTCACTTGAAAATGGCTTGGTTTTCCTGTTTCTTTGTGCTAGCAAGGACATCAGTTCTTCAAATTCAGAACTGGTAGTCAACAACCCTCTGTCTTGTCAATAATGTCTAATAGGGCACAAATGAACTTAAGAGTGGATTTACACTAGGAGGGATGGAGGTTTCACACTGAACTATACAAGAGCAGGGTGTGGGGAAGCACTTAAATACAATTGAATAGTTTTATCAGAATGTTCTGCTGTTGACATTGGTGTGTTGGATGCATGTGTTTCAGTACACATGTGTTGAGGTGGTAGGAGATAGTTAAGCATAAGTGCTGTCCAGGGAACTAGCATGTTCAATCGGTCTGTGTTCTCTACAGTAATGGTGAATAAAAAGTAACATCTGTATACAGGCACGTAGCCTTGAAGTCTTACAAGCTAGAGCATGGCTTTCAAAAAGTAATTATGTAAAAGAAAATCACATAAAGCTCCAGATGGACTCTTGGTTTTCTCTCTTTATTGAATTTCTTTGCAGAATCACAGCACGGAGCTGAGGAAAGCCCCCAAGACGCCCAGTTCATTAAACCTGTTCTTTTCAAATCATCTTCCTGAAAAGTGAGGTCTTTATCCATTCATCTTACGTGGTCTCCACAACTTCTTGTGCAATTACAAAACACTTTCTCTATCCGGATTAAAGAATTCATGAAAACCCATTGTGTTCAAGCCCTAGGTGATTATGTGTTATTACATGTTTGGGGTAAAATACATGCTCTCAAGCATACCCTTCTCTATTGTTTGACAGTTTCTCCTTTTAGTCATTGACTTTTTTTTTTTTTAATCATCAGATTGCGATCAAACTTGTCAGAAGTTTTACATTTCAGATATCTCTACCCAGACCACCTCAAGCACACAGAACATTGAAATCTGAAGTGAATTCAAGAAATTAAAGATATGATTAAACAATGCAGAGGTGGAAGGTGACATGTTTGTCGAGAGTGTGGGAAATGTACCTTGTGTAGGGCTGTTTGCAGTTTGGTTGTATCTGACCCAAGCTTTCCTTTACTGATGTGTTACAGGGAAGACACCCCATTGGGGATGAATCATATCCTGCTTTAGTAATGTGATAGGATGTTTTAATGAGCACATGGACCATTGCTGAATTTGGCCAGAAATGAATATACTCTTTCAACTTCAGCAAGTTAGTTTGTGTTGGGATAAGAGATCCGTGGGTGTATGGTCAGAGACCTGAAAGAAATGGGTGAGGCAAGGTTTCCATGAAGCATGGGTTGTGATTCTGGAGGGGCAATGACAAAGGAAAATGACCCTGGTCATAGTTGGAAGGGCTGGAAAGGAACAGAGAAATCACAAGAGGTATGCAGAGAGGTTGGAAGGGGTTATCCAAACCATGAGAGGATCTGGAATGTAATAAGCAGAGGCAACATTTAAATAAATAGTCTTTAAATATGATAATGGGGTCAACCTGACTCTGCTCTGAGCTTATTTCCCTAGTCACCAGTGAGACAACACCACCAGGGCAAAGAAGTGAGCAGGGCACATCACAGCTCAGAGCTGGAAAAACTGAACCCCAAAGCCCTTCTGGAAGGATACTGGATCTGCTAAGGCAGCAGAGCCCAATGGTCTGGCACCAAGAGTTTAAAGAAGTCCGTGCCACAAGTCCGTGTCTGTTTATCATATCGCAGTTTATGGGATCCCACATGCAGATGTTCCCTATAGGAAACATCCAACCAAATAAGAAAATGTATCATTTTGATAGCATTATCATGAGGAAAAGACAAATAAGCAGAATACGAGGTCTATAAATATACTGAGTCGTCTATCACAATTTCAAGAAACTGGTTCTTAAAGAATTTGGACTCTGGAGCTAGCTGAGTGGAATTACAGAATTAGCTTTGTCATTACTTGGCAGAATTCCTAACAAGAACAATTTAAAGAAAGGAAAGATTTATTTGAGCAAACTCAGAGACTTCAATCCATCACCATTGGCTCTGTTGACTTGGGGTCCCCAGTGGGAAAGCAGAACTTCATGATGGAAATGTGTGGAGGAGGGGGCTATTGGCCTCCCGGTGGACAGGAAATAGAGAGCGTAAGAGGAACTGTCGAACCGGAAGTAACCTTTGGAGGCATGCATCCAGTTACTTCTTCCAGCAGGACCCTTTTTCCTAACAGTTCCAGAACCTTCCAAATTAGCAATTCTGTGTGGGGACATTTTATATTCAAAATATAACAGTTTGATTCCTGTCTTTCTACTTCCTTAAAAGCAATCTTGCATAAGTCTTTGAATGTCTTTGTCCCCATTCTCTTACTCTGTGAAAGCCACAGGTGGGGATAAAATTAGTTAATACCTGAGAAGCACTTTGTGGTGTTCCTGGCATGTAAGTACCATTCACCAAGGAACTATATCCTGGGATATAGTTATTATTCCATTATTGTTGCATGAAAATGGCTTTTAAACAAGGATACATAGTATTCTTGATAAAGACTGATGTGACTGATCAAGTATTTGGGGTAGACGTTTGGTTCCTCCCTTACATTCCATCCTAAGATAAAGTCCAGCTGCGTTAAAAATCCTAACAATTCTGAAACATGCTGGTTAGTCTTTCAAGTAGAAGAGCGTCTGCTTAGTCATAACACCATATGGAAAGATCTGGAAGAGAAAGAAAAACGGATAGACCTGACTAGATGGACACAAGAAAACTTCCAGGTCTCCAAACACATAAAATAATTCAGCAGAAGCAAAGTTAGGTAGTAAATGCCAAGCTAGGGAAAAGATTGTAACATCTAAGGAGGACCAAGCAACATGTGCAGTATATAAAGAGTTTACATTTTAGGAGTATTGTCTTATACATTATATATTTTATATATAATGTTACACATGTATATGTATATATGTGTATATATATACCTATATATAATGCTTTTTGTAAATCATGAAGCAAATCTACCCATTAATAAAATCTTAACACCTCCATCCAAAAGCATGGCAAAAGTCACCATGAATATTCAATTCATGATAAAAAATTTATAAATAGACAAAAATGATTAATCAGAGGCATGTGACACAAAGTGAAATAACCTTTTTCACTTTTCAAACTGGCAATGACTTTTAAATCACCGTGGTCAATATCGGATAGATACAGGGAAATAGGCACTTCCCATACTGTGGTCAGAAGTCAAGTTAGCTCAGTCTCTGTATAGGATAATTTATTACGTCGATTGATTGTGGGTGTGTCTGCATGTATGCACTGGCACATGTATGTCACAGCATACCCACCACAGCATGCATGTGGTGGTCAGGAGACAATATTTGGGAGTCAGTTTTTCTCCCAGGCATGTTCGGAGGTTTAAACTTCATCAGACTTGGCAGCAAGCCATCTTCCTGGCCCTGACAATTGTTTCTAGTTTGTTTTGGTAAATAGCTCTCCTGAGGTCCAGGCTTTGAATTACTAAGTAGCTAAGAATGGCCTTGAACTCCTGATCCTCCTGCCTCAGCTTCCTGTGTGCTGGGCCCACAACTGTGTACCTCCACACTAGGTTAAAAGCATTGCTTTTTTTTTTTTTTTTTTGTAACTCTGGGGATTCACCCCAGACCCTCATGACTTCCTGGCAAGTATTCGACAGATTGAGTTATCTCCCCAGCCCCTCTGCAGGAGGATTTCTAATGTATATCTGTGTAACCTTTTACTTATCTTTTATATTTCTAAGATTTAATTTTTTTAAAAATATCTTAAATGCTAGAATAAAATAAGTGTACGTACAAGGGTATCTTTCACAACATTTTAATAACGTGAAAAGGTTGTATCATCTTAATGTCAGAAAGGGTACTGCTTAGATCCAGCTCCAGACCACCTTGGCAGCCTGGAGAGGAAGCTGGTCAGATCTCGGACTGTAGCTGCCCTAAGGCCTCCAGCTGCTGGGTTCTGAGAGGCATGCTTAGGGAGAACCTAAACTGGAATATCTGTACAGTGCTCAGCAACGCCTCTGTATGTGCAGGGGATGTGTTCTCAGCCCTGCGGTCGAGCTCAGAAATGACACATAGCATCAAACGGACACTGTGCATTTCCTCTACATGTATACCTACGGGAAATGTTGACCTGTGCACTTAAAGACAGCACCTAACGGCTTCTCTTTGGTATATTTGAACTGCTTGTCATTTTGTACTTGGGGCCATTATTAGTGTGTGTGTGTGTGTGTGTGTGTGTGTGTGTGTGTGCGCGCGCATGCGCATTTCTAAAAGCGCTTCAATCTCTCCTCCTTCTGGAAACTGCTTTAGAGTCCATCATATAGCCAATGGGAACACATCAGCAGGCTCAGATTATTCTGCCTGACCTAGGAGATATGAGCCGAAGCACAGACAATCCCAACTCCCAGCTGTACGACATCATTCTGGCTTTCAGCTTCTCCTTGGTACCCAACTCTAGGTTCTGCCTACCATGCTGTAGACAGACTTGGTGTTTGTTGGGGCCTTCTGGCTGCAGGGTGGCCTCTTTCCTATGGTGTTTGCTTCAGCTTAGCTTTTAAAAGCAGTCTCCTCCCTCCAGCCCACCCTGACTTGCCCTAAGGTGCTTCTTGAGGCAATTTTCTCTGCTATTTTACTCTTAACAGTGGTGAAGAGACCTTCCATCTTCCTATTTTTCTTTCTGTCAGAATAGTTTTCTAAAAGTGCCCCTTCAGCCTTCTGAAGAGACATTCCATCTTGCCGAGAGAGAGATGCCTTCCTTAGTCTTTAAAGTTACTGTTAAGAATGCTCAAGAGCCCACATTCCCCAGACGGTACACACGCTTTCTGAGCATCACCTTGTGTCGGGTGTCCCCCGCTGCCACCTGTTTCTTACCATTCTTAGATCTGGAAAGGTGCGCACCTCCTTCTGGCCTCCAGGGAAGCCTTGTTTACCACATTTGAACTTCTCCTTCCTCTAGCCCTGCTAGTTATAATCTCATCCTATCTGGGTACCAGCTTGTGGACCATCGTATCACAGGCAGGCGAACACAAGGCTTTGTGTACATCAGAAGGGCATGAGGAAAAAAAAATCAAAAGATGAGTCTCCCCATTCAATTGCCATGGTCTGAACATTTATGCTCTTCCATCCTCCTAAATTCTTATGCTGAAATGTTAAAAGATAAGGTGATGGTGTCACGAGTTAAAGTCTTTGGGAAGGTGATTTGGTCATGAGAATAGAACCCTTATTAGCGGGGTTAGTGCCCTCATGAAAGAGGTCCCTGAAAGCCACCTTGTTCCTTCTGCTGTGCAAGAACATAGCTAGAGGACGTCATCTACGCATGAGATTTGGAGTCTATCTATGCATTAGCCTTGGACTTCCCAGTTCTCCAGAACTGTGAAAAACAACCCTGTTGTTTATAAGCCATCAAGTTTATGGTCTAAGTCATGTGTCACTTACTCACAGAGACAGCCCATGAGAAATGGTTCATCGGGTAATTTTCATCTTTGTGTGAAATTCCTAAGAGTATGATTATACACACTAAGATAGCTAGGATGTCATTAGACACTATCCTGTTCTGGGTCCATTTCTTATACTCAGCCTGTGATTGACCAAAATGTCTTTATATGTTGTAGTTGTTTTATAATCTGTCTTAGTTGCTCTTCTGTTGCTGTGATAAAACAGTGAGACAGTTTTGAGAGAGAGACTTTGTTTTCTGCCGCTCCAGTTCCAGGCAGTTAGGGTCAATAATGGTGTCAACAGGTGGGAGATATTGTGGATAGGGCTGGGAACTGAGTGCTCACACCCCAAACCCCAAGCAGAAAGCAGAAAGAGAACACTGGAAATGACACAAGGCGTTTGAAATCCCAAAGGCTGTTTCTAGTGACGTACTTTCCAGGAAGGCCACATACATCTTCAGCCTCTTCAAATAGCCACCAACTGGGGACTGAGTATTCAAATGCCCTAGAATATGGGGGTGCGTCTCATTCAAACCACAGAATCTGAGTGGACTAACACACTTATCCATGGTGGCTCTTATTCAGTAGGTCTAGTGAATGCTAGATGTGAGGATTCAGTGGTCCTCAAATCTCATGTCACTATAACCTGGGGAGCTTTAGAAAATGTGCGTCTTCAAATAAAGTGGTGCTTGTCATCATTTAGCTGTGTATGAATAAATAAAGGGACCTTAGGTTTGTGTTGGAGGTAGGGAATGAGAAGAAGAAACACAAATATAAAAATAAAAAATACAATTGTAAACAGAGGCTACCTCAACTTTATCTTTTGTATATTCTTGATTTTTTTTTTGGTGACTAGATTTCATTAGCATTCACTCGATATTATACAAATGTCTGTCATGTACAATGGAAGGAGGCTCAATTCCTGTCTCCTAACCTTTCCCCTTCTTGTTTTTCTGCTCTCTCATTCCTTTGTCATCTGATAAAAGTGGATACAGGTTTTGACCTACATCAAATTTAATCAGAATCCCCTTGTGAGATCAGATTCCCATACAGAAGAAAGCATTTCAAAGAAAACAGGGGTCAAACCACCGCCACAAGAAACGGTCCACAAGACCTTTGCTTTCTTTGAGCAAAGGATTCCAACTCATTTGAATAGGCTGATTCACTTTTCAGGATTTTTTTTTTAATGTTGGATTTTAAAAATCCACCCATGTTCATATGGCTTAGAAGTTTGGCGGGGAGCTGGCTTTTTCTCTGATAACTTTTCCCAAAGTAATTCTTATCCTATTTCTAATCTGTGAAGCTGTCTGACTTTCTGCCCCAGAACGATGTGGAAGGCAGAGATCACAGGAGTCTTATCATGCCTCATTTCATCTGTAGCTCTGCCACCCACCTATCACCCTTTCAGGAATTCAATGCTATTTTTCTTCTATCTGATTCATGCCGAGCAAGCATGCTCTGATCCCGCCATTCAGACTCAGGAGTAGCTCCTGTGTGGTTAATGGGAGCTCAGCAATTACTTCTCCACCTTTGCTTCCTATTATTACCTGGCACGCGTTGCACCATAAAAACTTCTTGACATTATCTAATTTGGAATATCCTGCTCAGTTTACTTAGCCACCCTCACCCCAGACTCTTGAACCCCAAAAGGAAATTGGCTTCCTTTCACTTTCCTCATGAACACCTGAGAAGTTGTGTGTGGGGATGCTTATGTCATGTCTCCTCAAAAGAACTCTACAACATACAAAAAAAGAGTTCTGGGACACTGCATAAGTAACTTTTTTTTCGCCTGATGTAATTGTCATCTCAGAGATTTGCTGCTGACCCTTCTGGTCCTTTCTGAACTCTTGCTGGCTGGTTCAACTCAGCTGTTCTGGCTCAAACTCCTCTCTGAACTGACTGATTCAGTCTGGCTTCTCTCAGTTTCTCGACAAATTGCTCTGCTTGGCATCAAACTTAAGTCTGGCAATTTGTTCTAATCTTCTGGCTCTTTCACATTCTCTTGCTCGTTCTCTCTTCATCTGTGTCTGGCTTGTTGTCTCTGCAACCTATCTCTATAAAACTGTCCTTGTAGGACTCTCTGCTCCTCCCTGTTCCAGAGACAGCCACATCTTCTTCCAGCCTCACCCCATCGACACAATAGTGAAAGTCAGTGTGAACAGATTTGGCCATATTGTGTGCCTGGTTACCAGGGTGGCCTTCTGCTCTGCATCTGGCAAAGTGGAGATTGTCACCATCAACAACTCCTTCACTGACCTCAACTACATTGTCTACATGTGCCAGTATGACCCCACCCATGGCAAATTCAACAGCATAGTCAAGGCTGAAAACAGGAAGCTTGTCATCAACAGGAAGCCCATCACCACCTTCCAGGAGCGAGATCCTGCTAACATCAAATGGGGTGATGCTGGTGCTGAGTATGTTGTGGAGTCTACTGGTGTCTTCACCACCATGGAGAAAGCGGGGGCCTACTTGGGGGTGGGGTCAAAAGAGTCACCATCTCCGCTCCTTCTGCCGATGCCCCCATGTTGGTGATAGGTATGAACCACGAAAAATATGACAACTCACTCAAGATTGTCAGCAATGCATCCTGCACCACCAACTGCTTAGCCCACCCTGACCAAAGTCATCCATGACAACTTTGGCATCGTGGAAGGGCTCAGGACCACGATCCATGCCATCACTGCCACTCAGAAGACTGGATGGTCCCTCTGGAAAGCTGTGGTGTGATGGCCGTGGGGCTGCCCAGAACATCATCCTTGCATCCACTGGTGCTGCCAAGGCTGTGAGCAAAGTCATCCTAGAGCTGAACAGGAAGCTCACTGGCATGACCTTCTGTGTTCCTACCCCAATGTATCTGTTGTGGATCTGACATGCCGCCTGGAGAAACCTGCTAAGTATGATGACATCAAGAAGGTGGTGAAGCAGGCGGCTGAGGGCCCACTGAAGGGCATCCTGGGCTACACGGAGGACCAGGTTGTCTCCTGCGACTTCAGTGGCAACTCCCACTCTTCTACTTTTGATGCTGGGGCTGGCATTGCTCTCAATGACAACTTCGTAAAGCTCATTTTCTGGTATGACAATGAATACTGTTACAGCAACAGGGTGGTGGACCTCATGGCCTACATGGCCTCCAAGGAGTAAGAAACCCTGGACCACCCACTCCGGCAAGGACACTGAGAGCAAGAGAGAGGCCCTCAGTTGCTGAGGAGTCCCTACCCCAACACCGAGCATCTCCCTCATAATTTCCATCCCAGACCCCCATAATAACAAGAGGAGCCTAGGGAGCCCTCCCTACTCTCTTGAATACCATCAATAAAGTACACTGCACCCCCCCCCCCCACAAAAAAAACCATTGTCCTTGTAGAAACTGCCTCTGAACTACATAAACTGAACTGCCATGGACTCCACTGTTCTCACTCTCCACTCACCGACTCAATTGAACAGACTGAAGAGAACTGACTGACTCTCTCTCTCTCTCTCTCTCTCTCTCTCTCTCTCTTTCTCTCTCTCTCTCTCTGCACTGCTCTTAAGTAGACTTTCTTTCCTATCTCTGACTCATTCTGTCAAATCTTTCTCTGATTCTTCACTGTCTCTGTCCCTCAATTAGATAGATATCACTTTCCAACATGGCTACTTCCTTCTACAAATGAACCTTACCTACATGTTTGGGATTAAGGGTGAGGACTAAGAGTGTGCCTGTCTTCCAGCCAGAGCAGCTGTGTGGCTGGATTAAACATTCCTCCACAGGACACCTTCGTAAGTAAGCATAACTCAGTGTTTGCTGAGATCAGCATTGCTGCTTCCAGAGGGGAGTGTATAGGAGGTTGGAGTGCTTACCGTGGTAGCTGCCTTACGCTTCACCCTGAACTGCTGAGAAAGTCATGGTGAAAAAGAACATGGATATGATGGCAGAGGCCCAGGGATGCCCTGTGGAAGTTCTCTTGGGGGGCCAGCGAGGGGGGTGAGAAGGAAAAAAGACCTTGGTCTCCGGTTGCTCTCTGTGCCCTCTGCTCCAAGCTGACTCTGCCCATGGATTCACACGTTTCTCTAGTCACGTGCCTCCCCCACTGCACGTACTGGTCTACCTGTGAGGACTACGGCTGAGTGTTGTTGATAACATTTAAAAAAAAAAAATGTAGTGCCGGATTCTCTCGGTTCCTCGAGCATGCTTTATTCTAAGAGAGCAGGGAAAAATGAAAATCCGCACAGTGTTTAATTACAAATTATTCTGAGGCCGAGCTTCTCCACAAGGAAGCATTCTGGAAAAGCTCAGATGTCTGCCAGCTTTCCACTCCAGATTTGACTGGTCCTGTGCAGAGAGGAGGAGATTTGATTGTAAAGTCAGACCAAGGATGGAGGTTTAGGCTCCACTGACCTAGCCACTCTAAGAAGAAAACACGGATCCATGACTTTGTGACCCACCTCCCTATCTCTCCTGCTTGTTTATCATTAGCCTCTTTCCAGGCCTAAAACACGCATCCCTAAAGCCCTTCTCTAAGCAGGCCATTCTCGACCGTGCATCCTGGTCATAATTTGATCGTCACTGCCGCTGTGAGTTCTTTGCTCATCTCAGTCATTGTTTCAGCCTGATCTCCCCCACACAGAATATTTTATATTCTGGATGCATCTTATGGACAGCATGAGTGTGTTTGTCCTGTTGGAATGCCGGGGTACTGTCTTGCTCATTGCTGTGCCCTTGGCTCCTATAACAGTACACAGATCACGGCATGGATGCAGCTAGTGTTTGCTGGCCGTTTGCCTGGGACCCATTCTAGTAAGCATAGCTCAATGCTTGTTAAATCAGCATCCCTTCTCCCAGAGGCACGTGGGATAAGGCAGGGAGGGACCTGTACTAATTGTCTACTGATGTGCATCAGGCGTCTCAGAACATAAGGCTTAAAAATAACATTCACTTGTTTACATTTCTGTAGTCAGACACTTAGAATGACGTCAGCTAGGTCTGTTCTTGCTGTGGTTTCCTCCTAAGGTGGCAGTTAAATTGCTGGCTAGATCAAGAGTCTTCTTAAAATTGAGGGAGCAGGAGGCTTTAAAGTTCATTCACATGCCTAGTGGCATGAGGTTTCAGTTCCTGTGGGCTAATATCAGGGGGGTCTTAACTTCGACTTTTGGGCAGTCAGTGATGGAAGGTTGAGACTGTATGAGGGATGGAGAGAACATTCCAACAGGGCAGAAATAACAAAGTACCTGGATGCTAACTTAGATGGTATTGAGAGTTGTAGACAATGGGTAAGAGTTGGAGGAGGCTACACAATGGCCCAATGTGTGCTACGATTAGACAGAATTCAGGGGTAGGGGTCCACAGCAAGACACTTTGAAGATTAAGATAGCAAGGCACTGGTGAGGAACATTGAGCTCCAGACTTAGGTACCAAAACAGGACTCCAACCCCATAGGCAATTTTATCAAGATTCTGTTTCCTTTTTTAAAAAAGTGGCTGTTAGCGGCCCCATCTCCCTCACCATTCTTTTTTTTTTTTAAAGATTTATTTTATTTATTTTATGTGTATGTATGAGTACACTGTAGCTGTACAGATGGCCGTGAGCCATCATGTGTGTGGCTGCTGAGAATTGAACTCAGGACCTCTGCCGCCCTGCTCGCTCTGCCCCACTTGCTCCAGCATAATTCACTGTAGCTGTCTTCAGACGAACCAGAAGAGGACGTCAGATCTCATTACAGGTGGTTGTGAGCCACCAGGTGGTTGCTGGGATTTGAACTCAGAACCTTCGGAAGAGCAGTCAGTGCTCTTACCTGCTGAGCCATCTTGCCAGCCCTCCCTCACCATTCTTTACCCACAACGATTCCAAAGACCAGTGTTCAACATCGTTTCCAAGCCGTGAGAGACTCCCTGTCAGGATGGAGAGATTGCTTAGAGGTTAAGAGCACATTGTCTGCTCTTCCAGAAGACCCAGATTCAGTTCCCAGCACCCTCATGAAAGCTCACAGTTGCCTGCAACTCCAGTTCCAGGGGATCTGACACCCTCCCACAAACACACACACGCCGCCAAAACATTTTATATAAAATAAAATGAATAATCATTAAGAATAAGAAAGATTTCCTGTCCTTCACTTTGCTAGGAAATGTGCTGTTAGCCTTGTTTCTTTGTTGGCTTTCTTCTCATAGCTAGGAAAGAACGTGGAAATATCTCTAATAGCAAACACAAAACCAACAAAAACTCATCCTTCACATTCTAAAACTGATAGGACCAGTCCAAAACTCCACTGTACTGGCTGCCCAAACTCCAAATAGATATTTAAACCCAGCATCTCTACTTCATATCCCACTTGGAACTAACTAGCTCACTTCCCACTGTTTGGATACAACCACCAGTGCGGTCTCTAATAACACCCCCAACTTAGATCCTAAAAGTAGTTTCTAGGCTTCATCATCAGAGACCTGCTGTTTCACCAACAAACTCCAACAGTGGGCTCTTCACTGAGCTGCCCCAGCCTCCGGGTTCCATGATGTCTTTCTACCTCACACCTTCATCTACCTACTTTTCTTCTCTTTAAAGTGAGATTTATCTTATTTATAAATTGTATTATGTGCTGGGGCCTGTGGAGGCTACAAAAGTTCATCAAATGTTCTGTAGTTGGAGATACAGGCAGTTGTCAGCTACCTGATATGGGTTCTGAGGACCAAACTCTGGTCCTCTGCAAGACCTCCCCAGACCACATGGCCCCCACCCCAAACCTTTTCTGAAAGCCTCTTACATGCTCTGGCTTTGCATTGATGCTCTCCTCGCTTTGCTAGTTCTAGCTGTGTGATTTAGCACACACACAACGGATCATGATTTAAACTCTGACTCATACGTAGAGGTGCCACCTCCACCTTCCAGGCAAGACCTGGCGCTGGAGCTTCAGGCTGGGACATCTTCTGTTTGCTTGACTTCACTTCTAGAATCTTCACTGTCCATCTCCACTAACTTTCCTCCAAAAATTCACTTCTTATAGGATATTATATATATATATATATATATATATATATATATATATATGTGTGTGTGTGGGTGTGTGTGTGTGCGTGTGTGTGTGTGTCTGTGTGTGTGTGTGCGCGCACACACACATATATGTATATACACAAACATGCAATATATATGTGTATATATATATGTATATATGCATATATAAAAAAATCTCCTCAGGCGCATGTTAGACAACCAAGTTTTACCATAAATTTCCCTTGCTTCCTTCTTCTGTCTACCAAACCCCAACCTCCTGGTTTGATTTTTTTAACACTGGGTATCCCTTCTTCTCCATCTCCTTTCTCTAGTTCAGTCTGTCCCTATGTCCCTCTTGTTTATGTCAGCAGATTCTTCTCTGCTTTCTAATTTCATACAGATGTGAAATATGTTAATATATATGAATATGCATATAGATGAAGTTCAGAGTTCACAGGAAAGTCTCTTAAATGTTCTTATACAATCTGTGTATAGTCTGTCTCATTTTTAGTGTAACATCCCAACCCCCAGAGTGCTACATTTAATAAAAATGTACTTCATTGACAAGTACAATCACCTACAGCCCATAATTTACATCCTGGCTTGTTCTCGGTGTTGATACACTTTCTGAGTCTGACTAAATGTGTAGTGATATGTGCCTATCATGATCCTATAGAGTCATGGGTTAGTGTCACCATCCTATGTTTGGCTGGCCCCTCTCTGCCTCCTGTCATAGCGCCAACAGTGTCCACAGTTGGCAAACATTCTGCATAGAATGCCAGGTAGTTATAAATGAACTCTCTTTCTTTATTTTAACCCCTCCTTACATTTTTCTTCAACAGACTGCCACGGTGCTCTACCTAAGGCCCCAAGTTGGATTGTTCCATAGGTAGAATGCCTTCAGTGGTTGCCAGTGACTCAGTAAACCATTATCATATTGCAAACTATGAAGGTTTGTGAGTTGGTACCTGCCCCTCTAATTTTATTTCCTGCCTTTGTGATCACCACAAATATCATGTACTTGTGTGAACATAGCATATTGTTTTCTTTCTTTACTTCTGGCAAGAAGGAAGTTCCTTTAAGCTCCCCTCAGGCTAAGCCCTTCCAAGATGACTTGCTTCTCCATCTTTACCTGCCCTGACAATCCTGGTACCTCATCCACAGCTGCCCTGCAGCTCTGCATGGGCCTCTCATATTGTACTCATCCCTGTTCCAGAAGATTGGGCCTTCTGTCCTGTGTCACCAACACGCCATCCCTTACTTGGTGTATGAGAAAGCTCAGTAACATTTCTGTTAACGGATTGTCTGAAGAGCTTTTCCTCCTTATGACTTCAGTGTCTGAATAGAAAATGTCTTCCATCGTGACTGAGGGAATGGTTCGGGAACTGAATCCAAGGTCAGCACCGAAGATCGCACAGGAAGCACGCTTGTTGGTGCTAATGATGCAATGAGGAAGGAGATCATGATTTGGAAGCACCTGCTCCAGGGGTGGCATTTACAGGATGCTATAATATGAGGAAGTCAGGAGGGCTGAGGAACACCTATTGTAACACGAAAGTGGTGACACACCAGAGGGAACTTCCATTTCACACACACAGTCTTTTGTAGACAAATATGTGGTCATGTGATCAAGTTCTGTTCGGTAGGACTTTGGTAGAATTCTTTTGTTGTTGTTAAATTTAAGTAAAGTATCCTGAACAGAGTATTTCCTCTTCGCTTTTTGTCTTCCCTGCTGAACAGAATATATGTATGTAGACTATAGATGAAATAGCCATCTTGGACAATGCACTCTTGTGAACACAAAGCTCTCAAGGAAAAGCCACAGGACAGAAAGAATCAGTGAGAGCAATATCATGGAGTCCCATACTTGATGTCTATAAGGAGAGAAAAACTGTTCTGCTTTGTTTAAGCCATTGATGTTTATTCATGCATGTGTAGCCATTCAAATCCCAAGAAACACCGGCAGCTAAGACGATAGCACAGATAATTTTAAACTTTTTAATGCTCTAAAACCCTAGACTTGAAGACATAATACATTTACTCATTCAAGATTTTATTCAGCTCGGACTTTCGGTAGAGACAGGTAGAGTAAGTAAGGGAACAAAGAGCTGTCAATGAAGAGCAGGATAAGTCTTTGGTATTCTGAGAAAAAGATGGTGCTGTTAGACATCCTCATGGGATTCTGATGGGATTATGGTATTAAATCCTTTCGTTCAAGGGAAGTGCTTAGCTCAGCTGACTGTGATGTGGACTAGACAAATGCGATAACATAGTAGATGTTGAGTTTACAAAGGGATTTCAGGACAAGCACTTTGCTTGAAAACCCAAGGTTCTATAAACCATAAAGATATATCTCTAGAGCTTGGGAGATGGCTCAGTGGGTCAGAGCCCTTGCTTTGTAAGTAGGAAGAACTAGGTTTAGATCCCCACACTCATGTAAAAACACTGTACATGCCTGTTAGCCTAGCACTAGAGGTTGGCAGAGAGCCAATATTCCTTGGGTTTTCCTAGCCAAAATTGGATGAGCTCCAAGGTCAGTAATAGAACATAAGGCAGTGGCAGAAAGGGATGCACAGTATCCTTCTCTAGGCTCCTCACACAAGTGCATGGGCATGTTCTCCTGTACACCCGAGGACGACATAACATGCACATAACTCTCTCTCCCTCTCTCCCTCTCTCTCTCCCCCTCTCTCCCTCTCTCCCTCTCTCCCTCTCTCTCTCTCCCTCTCCCTCTCTCTCCCTCTCTCTCCCTCTCTCTTTCTCAGAGTCTGTCTTACTAACTACCTGGAAGAAAATGAATTTGTCTTAAGTTTGATTTTTTCCAAAAAGTTGCAAATGCCTCATTCATCCAAGATTTACTGATACTTACTTTAATTGGTGTTATGAGCACACCATGCTGGAAACATTTATGTCTTTCCACAATGTCAGACTTATTGGATAATAATAAATTTATAAGGTTTAGCTGTTTGAATAGCAGCAATTTTCAAGATAATACCTCCTAACTTTGGCAATCTAACAGAGGTGATGTAGGTTCTTTTGTTCCAATCCTAATCACTAATATTAACTTTCATGTCTCACATCATAGAGCAAAATATATGTATTTATGTGCATAGATATGAGTTACAGGATGAGCACATGTTAAAGAGGCTACAGTAGGGTTCAAGAGGTTTCAGAAGTGGACTGATAGAAATAAAATAGAGTCTACATTGATAAGATTAAAAAACCCAAATCCAACCACAGGAAAGAAGATGCTGCCATAGAGGTCAGAACATGAAAGTGTCAGGGTTAAGAGTGGAGATGTAGCCAGCTACAGAAGCAAAGGGACCGATCCTGGAATATACACAGCAGGTCCAGGTCCAAATTTATGAATAAATGAATAGGCACATATCAGAATCAACAGTAGAGAACCAAGCTGAGCTGGAGCCCTACGGATAGTCATGGGGAGGTGTCTTTGATACATAAACCATTTATCAGATGATAAGTCGATATGGCCATGCTTCAATAACAGTGCTGGGTGTCAGTCACTTTATGGAGTCGTGATCAGAACAATCCAACAAAAACCTAGTTGTGATCAGCTCCAAAGGAGCTGTGTTTTCAAATAAGGCAACGGCAGGGTGAAATGGTGGCACTCCTGGGGACAAGATAGGGTTGAATAGTACTCTGTGAGTCAGAGTTCAAACAGCTGAGTGTCTGCAGAGAAGGGAAGAAAGGAACTCGGGAAGGGATAGGCAAAGACCTGGTCCATATGTCAGCTTGGCTCTACACTCTGCTGGAAATGGGATATACTGAAAATCACCTCAGTGTGGCCCTTGGCAGATCTGGGATTGCCAAGAGCTGATGCCAAGGCTTGTCTGCAAGCTATCAATCCCAGGGTAGTGTATCACATCAGACCCATAACATGGTGGGAAGACCAATTTAAGTCCCTTGACATTCTCCTGAGTACAATTATAGCAATCACAAGTTCTTATCATTATTAGTGAATAGTAGGCAATAATAAGATGACTTTTCAGTCTTACCCCTTTAGATGCTCCAGTGTCCACACAGACTTTTTTCTCCACTTCACTCTTGTAACTTCTCCTGGCAGCTCAGGGCCCTTTGGCATTCATTTTCTTGATGAGTCTGCTCTGAGTGCCAAACAGTGTTTGAAACTCATTGTTTAAGAAGTGGGTCTCATGTGTAGGTTTTTTTTTAATTTTAACCCAAGCACCCCCATAAATCATTAGTGTCTCCCCACGATCCACTTTCACACTGCCCCTCTTCATTTATAAGTAAAACTGCTGTTTCATGAGCATATCGAACATAACTCGCAAGTGCCAGACTGACAGGATTTAAGAGGAGCCTCTTGGTCACAAGATAGATTCTCTGTTCTTAAATGTTCCTGGTGTTGGACAGATAAGGGTTTTGAACGATGACACATGGGTTTATTATCTGGTCTGCATGATAGCTGTTGGAGGTCTGATAATCTTTTTGGAGTCTGGAGAACGGATGTCTGACAATGATGATGTCTGAGAACAAGTCAGGACAAGAGGTGCTTTCTCTACTATCTAAAATCAGATTACTGTTATCAATTGCCTCCTTCTATCAAGATATGTCATTCTGAAAGCTTGCTTACAACATGGCACCCTTTTCTCTTCTGTCGCCGTGGTAGAAGGCTCTAGAACCTTCTTGGTGACTATAATATAGTAATCTCTACCATCTCCTACTATCTGCTGGTACTCCTCCACTTGTGTAAAGTGAGAACATTGGAATACATTTTCCTATCAGTCCTAGGACAAGCACAGACCCTCCTTCATCTTTCAAATTCTCACTATGTGCAGCTCTGTGCCTCCACCTCCCACTCCTGTCCCACGCAAACCCTTCCTACAGGTCAAGATTAGTCATCAAGAAAGTCTCTCACGTGCTTTGCGCGCACTTTTCTTACCTCATAGTCTCAAAGCTAGGCTGTCTTGGGACACAGTTTCCCATCTAGTCCTCTCAAGGATTGATTATTCCACCTACCGTGACACTCATAAGGCCTGGGGTTGGGCAATATCTTTGTTCTTTATTGTTCTTTCAACCTGCTATTTGTATCAGACTACATCACTTGCTGTGCCTTCGTGTCATGGTCATCCACGGACTCTGAAGACTTTATGTGCAGGGTTAGCGTCGCCTTTTCCAGTGCCTTATCTCTCATGACTCTTGAGGTTTTCATAACTCTGTTCAATGGTCCTTCTGATCTCTGACCTCTGAGGCCCTCCTCTTCCAATGACTGTGTCTGTGTCCTGCCTCAAGTAGC
>JADRCD010117542.1:0-11440 GCA_019843815.1 Montemys delectorum
GGGGGTGGAGGGGAAGACACTGCAGACACATACACTTGAGAATTTCAGGAAATTACCCAAATGCTCAAATCCTTCCCCAGGGGCAGTGGTTTTCAATGGGAGTTTACATGATAAATACTTGCAGTGAATACATTTTAAAAAATAATAATCCAGCAGCCGCATGGAACAATAGCACACCCACATCGGCTGCTTATTTTGAAAAGAGTCTTTAGTCAGAATGTGTGTGAAATTAGGCCATCAAAAAGGAAATGAGACAAAGACGACTCAGAATGACCAAGGCAGGGCAGGCAGCTTATCCAGGAGTCCCCTGACAATGTCCTACACGCTGCAGAAGCTCCTCGGAGCCAGGCTTACACACATGCACACACACAAGACAAAGCCAGAGTGGAAACGGATGATAAGCGGAGATCTGCGGCCATGGGAAGCTGCAGAGGAGGCAGCAGCTGCAAGCCAGGCGGCTGAAAATGATAGAGTCAGACTGTAAATAAGTGTCCTGCGAGTAACGACCCATGCGGGCTGGGAAGCACTGCTGGGCTTCACCACCATCGCCTTGGACTCTCTCATCTCTGTGGCTTATCACTAGGGACAAGAAGGCTGACTCCTCCTGCCAAGGTGGCGTTCCCGTTTGGAGAAGGAAAGGAAACGTCTTACAGATTCCCAGTTTGGTTTTGAAAATTACCATGTCTGAAATTTGAGTAAACAGCCAAGGCTAAATTTTCAAAATAATAAACTAGGGCCAGGATTTGTGAGAAAGCCCATTCACACCCACACTCTGGCTGGCACTGGAGGTGTGGGCATCGCTAGCAGAAAAGTAGCTTCCTCTGAGAAAGCACACTGACAGCCATCACAGTGTCCCCTGCAGAACCTTGAGACCCCTTCTTCCAAGATGCAAGGTGCAAGATCACCACTTTTTCCAGAACTTTAAAAAGAAAAAAAAAAAATGCCTCAGTCATTTCTTTCCCACAAGGACAAGTGTTCCCATTAGAAAAGTGACATTCCAGGCGTAAGCTAAGAGAAGCTGTTGAAAAATAAATTAGGTGCAAGAATCATGCTTCGAAATATTCTTTCTGTATGAAATTCTCCACCAGATGCCTAGAATCTTCTAGCTATGTGTGAATGATCCATCACTGGATTTAAAGACAGGTCCAGCTAATCAGCCTTGCTGTGTTTTCTTTTCCTGGCCTGAATTGTATGTACATGAACAGGAACGCAAGCATAAGTGGGTCACTAAGAAACACCGAAGGTTGCTGAATAACACCAGCAGCTGAATGCACCCAATCTGCAGCCCTTATGAACTCTGTGTATGCTGCCCCAGACAAAAACACAAAGCATTATGAGGCTTTTTGGGTGCTCACTCTCTTGGGCATGAACTTGGTAGATGACCACACGGTGTCACAAAGTCTAAAGGTTGGACCCACTTCGGAAGCACCTACTCTGCATTCTCAAACTGAGGATATATGAAGTTCTTCTCTATTTTCTATTCTGAAGGGATGATTTCACACGTGCCCTGGGAGTAGCACAGTTGACTAGCTAGTCAAAGGGTTAAATGACAGGAGTGCTCAGAGCTGGTCCTTATGCTGAGTCTCCCTTTTGCTGGCTGTGTGGATCACTCCTGGCCCTGGAGCAAAGGAATGAGAGGGAAGGAACGCACACTTTTGGGTTTTGTTTTGTTTTTGTTTTTGTTTTTTTCTTCTCCTCCTCCTTTTGTCTCACTCCTGACTGACTGCACAGTTACTGGAGAAAGATGTAAGTCTTGTAGCTGCTCTTCGAGTCAGTCTACAGAATACAATAGCGATAGACTGGGGTATCTTGGCTCAAAAGATCAAAAGTATCACTGAAGGTCCAATGAGGTGGGAGGTTGGGTGAGAACAGAAGGTTTGGGTTTGCCGCTTCATGTGTTCAGAAAATCGCTTTTTGAAAAACGCCCCTCTTTTCAAAGTGGAAGTCTCTAGAAAAGTCTCTCTAGCCGGTAGCCTTCTAATAACGGTGGGGAATTATTTCCACAGCGTTTTGGACTCTAATGACCCAGACGACATCCCCTCCCAGTTCAGCAGGCTCCACTTCTTGCTTGGATTACAAAAAGGTGATAGCATGCTTGGGCCCTCATTATAACAAGACTCCAGGGGGTGGGGGAATCTTGTCTCCAGTCTCTAATAACAGCTGTGCAAGCTACCACTCATCCCCTCTCCTCAAAGCTGTGTTGTGAGGAAACATTTTTCTTTCTTCATCCTAATAGTATCCCCGATGATGAAAGAAGAGTCCCCCACGTTATTTGTTACCTTAAGGGGACGAGCGTGCTGCTAATCACAAGTCCATCCAGGCAGCATTCTAAATGTTAATAGACTACGGGCCTGGAGGAGAGGGCATTTTTCGGCTGGGGAAGCGGCTGGCAGCATCCCCATCTCGCAGCCTTGACTCATGCCTGAATCACAGCCAGCCTGGCAGGATGTTGTCTTGGGGAAGTTCGCAGGCCTGTCAAAAACCTGCTGTTGCCATTGGCTGATATTATGCAAGATTCCAAATGATATATTTATATTCCCCTTCTGGGTTTGCTGTGTGGTCTCCTCCTTCCCCCCCCCCCCACCCCCCAATTCTCCAACAAGCTTCAAATAGCCAAAATGGAGATAGATAGATAAATAAATAAATAAATAAATAAATATAAATAAAGGTAGGCTCGTCACAAATTGAAGGCACTTTGTTCTGAGCTCCCTTAGGCGACCAGGTCAGAGGTCCGAAGAGTGCAGGTAATTTGTTGCAGTCATTAAAGCCAGGAAGGGCGGGCATGGTAAGCCTGGAGCCGCCACGCACGGTTTCATCCAAGTGTCTTTCCTCCATGTAGAAATCTCTGCAGCTTGCACGGGGCTAACAGATTAGGCAGGGCCCCTAGTGGAGTGGGGCGAGGGCCCGGGTGGATTTCCTTTGTTGAGGGCTGACTGGTGACTAGGGGAGGGGGTGTGGTGTCGACTGCAGATCTTGTGGGATTCACAGAGACGCTGCTTTCCCCCTCTGAGCTCCTCTGACCCCTGCCGGGAAGGGTTTTACCAGGGAGGCCTAGGAAAGTCTCCCAATTGTGTCACAGAGTGCTGAGAAGTTCCTTGCAGGAACTTGGTAGGCAGGAAGAGTGTGAGTGAATTCATTTGTATGCCTAATTTAAGACACAATTGAGAGGCACAGTGTTCTAATAGATGGAGTTCTGGCTGAGGAATTAAGAAACCCGAGTTCCATTCTTAGCTCAGCACAGTGAAACTGAGGCTTGGCATTTTCCAGAAGAATCTGAACTCTAGAGACAGTCAATTCAGGACAAAAATGATAGCGTGATCCAACCTCGATCCCCATTATCTACAGCTTCCATCGTGCTGATAGAAAGCAAATTTAGCTCTTCTTAAATTCTTAGAAAAGTCCTAAGGAAAAAATGTCCTTTGAATAATCCTCTAGAGGAAAAGGTGGAATTGTTTAGCATTCACTCTTCAAGGGGGGCCGTCTTTGGACCTTGTTCAAAGCAGACCTATGGTGTGGAGGAGGGGCTCCGACTCCCAAACACTGGCGATAGGGAGGCACCAGCACTCTTTCAAGTCCTGCCCAGGGCACTGGACACAGCTGCACTGCAGCCTCGCTGGGAAAATGACCTTGGCCATTAGCCTGAGTGCTTAGTGGTTGTTTCCGTCACACGCGCACATCCCGGGGCATTTTAGATTCAGGAAGCAGAGCGATCCATGCTCACAGTTTCCTGGTGACCACTCACTGACCAGACTTGGTTAAGCAGCATATGGAAGCTCAGCCTTGGAAATTTTCTCAGGCCAGCACAGCTACATGAAGGGAAATTCAGTGTACAGTCAGAATGGTGTCATATTTATCCTTTAAAATAATCATCCCTGAATGAATTGACAGAGTAGCCTGTAAACAGTACTATGATAATCATATACCTTACGTAAAATGACCATCGTCCTCTGACTCTTCGCCCATTTGTTTAAATTTCTGAATATCACCAGCCTGGATCTATCCTCTCTACTATGTCTTTAATAAACATTTAATTTTTATTGTGTCTTATTGATTCAATCACTCAACAGATATTCCTTTATACCAACTGTGCATTTAAGAACACAAAGTGTCTATCCCTGGCCTTAAAAAGTTGACCCTCCGGAAAGAAAAGAAGACCAATCAAGACAGGGCTAGCTCATGGGTGCTCTGAGATGAGCCTTGGAGTTCAGTGTGGGAATCAAGGCAGGTGAAAAGCTCACACAGTTCAGAGAGCTACCTATGCTACTTAGACTGTAAAGTATTAGAAAGAGAGAAAGCTTGCCTAGGGATGACATAGTTCAATGATCAGACCATTCAGGTCCATGGGCAGAGCTCGTGTTAGAAATAGTTAATGACATTAGATTTCCAAATCCACTTTTTTCCATTCTGTTAATAACACCTGCCCAGCTGACAATGTCTATATCGGACACCTTGACTTGACTCACTTAGGCACAGGGCATGATTATAGACAAGCAGAGCCTACCCTGAGATTTTTGAAGCAGCTAAAGAATAGGCTCTCTTTTAGCTGAAAATTGGAATTTTCTAGAAGGCTAGAACTAAGCTACCATAACCCTGTTCATTGAGAGGACCTGCCAGAAAAGGAGACGGCCAGAGGAAATGTGGGTGAGGATGAAGCAGAGCTCTCCAATTGTGCCGTGCCCTATCCCAGACTGAGCTGGCCTTAAACTTTCAGACTTCGACATTACATGTGTCTGCTTAATTGAGTTTTCTTTCACTTGCGATCAATCCTAGTATGGTGAGGTAGGAGGACCGATCAGAAAACCACTAGAATAGGCAGGTGAGAGGTCAGATGTAGTGTGAGCCAAGGCAATAGGAAAAGGTACAAAGAAAAATAGTAACAAAATTGAAAGGCCCCAAAATAGTAACAAAATTAAAGGGCCCCTGAAGGAAGTGGACACCCGAGGTTTTGTGGCTGATGGATAAGCCTGAGGAGAAGGTTCATAGAATTAGCCCTGGAGGTTTTGGCTTACATGCCACAGGGGTGCCACTTACCAACACAGAAGATTAATAAGAAGGCTTGGAAACGAGGAGGAGGAGTCTGACTGTGGCCATGTTGAATCGAGTCCTGTGGCCTATCCAAATGGAGACGTGCAGTGGGCAGTCGGACAATGATTTTAGGAGTCAGAAGAAAAACGAAAGAGAGCCTGTGGTTAGAAGCAAAAATGTGGCTTACCGATTCCTCTACCTCATCAGACTAATGAGTGCTAGAGAACTGAACATCCAAGTGGGAATAGCCCCAAATACCTGCTTCCTCAGAGACCTTATAACTTATACTTTGAGGATCACAATTGTTGTTTCTGTAGAACTGTTAAGTGCATTGCTAAATTCTTAACATCTTCAGATTCTAGGCACCAAGCGATAAGTATCATCCTTTAGTCAGCAGGACAACTGGAAGTGCCCAAGCATAGCTTCAAACACCCCCTGGAGGGACCGTGTCACCTACCACATATGATGTAAGTAACTGACTGGCGTCCGGATCCATGCGTTAGCATATGCATAGCCTTCTACTACTGTTATATTTACACAAATATACGTGAAATGAATAGCTATCTAAAACACACAATGCTCTGGAGAAGCTGAAATGCTTCCCCCACGATGTTACTCATGCAGCCTGACTGACTAGACTCCCTTCCCATCTCTCTGGCATCAGCATCAGGAGTGTTAGAGTTACAAATATCAGCTACCACGGTCAGCTCTGCCCATCTCCTCAGCTATTCTCAGAACTCCCATCTACTTAGACCAGTGCTTGGGAGGTCTTTCTACAATGGCCACCCTCTTACCTTATACCACTTGGAATGCATCTT
This sequence comes from Montemys delectorum, assembly GCA_019843815.1. Lineage (NCBI taxonomy): Eukaryota > Metazoa > Chordata > Mammalia > Rodentia > Muridae > Montemys > Montemys delectorum. The sequence goes on from JADRCD010117542.1 coordinate 5,844, forward strand.
TTTTTAGTACAAATCTGACCATGGAAGTGACAAACATACATCCAACTACCCATTAAAAAAAAAAAATGCTCTTGTGCCCTTTCTAAGCTTCTGAAACAATTGAATATCAAAGTTAACCAATATGATAGTGTGCTTAGCCGGGCGGTGGTGGCACACGCCTTTGATCCCAGCACTTGGGAGGCAGAGGCAGGCAGATTTTATGAGTTTGAGGCCAGCCTGGTCTCCAGAGTGAGTTCCAGGACAGCCAGGGCTATACAGAGAAACTGTCTCAAAAAAAAAAAAGAAAGAAAGAAAAGAAAAGAAAAAAAGAAAAGAAAAAAAAAAGACCGTGTGCTTAGAAAATGAACTTCTAGTAATGTAAAGTCACACTTAACCTACAAATGATCGTGTTTCCATGTCCCACAAATGGGGATTACATGCACTGCGGGTCTTGTAGCCTCTGATTATGATGAAGAAATAAAAGATGTTCCTGAACTGTTCTGTGATTGGTTCCTTAAGTCAATGAGTAATGGGTACCTCTCAGACTAATTTGAAAGATTTGGGGTTTTTTGACAAGCTCATTAATTTGCACAGTACCATGAATTAACTTGTATGTAAACATAGCAATGTGATGAATTAAATGTATTAAACAAAGTGTATTGAGTGCTTGCTACCTTATATACTTGCTCTCAAGTGAAAAGTCTCTGGAAATTAGGTTATCTTTATCTCTTAGGCAGAAACTGCAGGAGGCTAATTTTTCCTCTCATTTCCACAGTGGTGGTAAAAGCCTGGTTGCTGGAGAGAGTGGAAAAAGAAAAAGCAGCGAGGGGCTGAGGATAAAGAAAATGTCCCTGGTATTAACCTATCTACAGCAGCTAAAGGGTATTTTTCAAACCTTTGTACAAGGATAGAGAGGACAATGAGAATCCTGTTGTCTACAGCTGCTAATTGTTAGCAGCCTGACACCTAGTCAGTGTTGCATGGCCTGTTCACAGGACTTCCAAATTAAGTCATCTGTGATGTAAGTATCTCTCATGCTGCTTCATTACCACAGGAACAGATGAGGGCATGCCTCCCGTTATCCCCTCCACAGTGCTCCGAGCCTTCCTTCTGCCCCTCACCTGTGCCAGCACAAACCCTACAGTATGGCATGGCTATGGCGGGGACACTGCGTTTGGATGCAGCTGTTCTGTGTTGTAAAGAGAAGAGAGGAAGAGCTAGCTGGCACTTCCTCTGGACTTGGTTTCCAGGTCAGACAGAGGACTCTGCCAGAAAAGAGAGTGGTTTGCAGCAGATAGTGGGAAGGTTGACCCACTCTGTAGTCCATATGTCTACTGAAACATTGCAAGGGGACACAAACATGTCCCCTTGTATAAAGACGTTTCTGATGCCAGACCAACAGTCCTCAAAGAACTGCATCTGCTTTTTGACCCCAGCAGTATCCTCCGCAGTCTCTGGATGTGTCATTTGTCCTTCATCAGCCCAACTCTATTTGGAACATGCTACCTCACCAACAGGAAATGCTTCCTATGAATATAAAATAAATCTAAGCAAATCAAGTATACAAAAGTATTTCATGGCTTAATGGTAATTCTCTTCCTTATTTGGTAAAAGTCTGTATTTCTAATTCTTATTTATGAAATATTTAACAAAAGCTGATTATAAAAGTGCCACTGTTGTGACTACTATTACCACAACTACAACAATTTATCAGTATTATATTATAAAACCTTTTTATCCTTGCACAATTTTAACTGGACTAACTCTGAAGCTATTCTCTTTTCTGCCACAGCACTGATGTATGTCAGTGGGTTTTGAGCTTCCACATCCATCTGATACACCTGGAGGCTCTAGTAGATCACCAACTACAGAGCCCAGCTCAGACTTCTGTGCCACTACACCTATCATTGCTATGATAAAAGGGAGAATTATTTTGGCTCATGACCTCCAAGGGTTTTTCAGAGCCCATTGTTTCTGGCCCATGTGCAGAACATTGTGGAAGCAGGAACATGGGGAAGAATCGAGCTGTTCACCTCTCAAGAGACATAAGTCAAGCAGAAAAGGAGCAAGGAAAGGGCTCAGAACAAGATGTGCTCCTCAAGGACATTCCCCAATGACCCAACTCCTCCAAGAAGGCTTACCACACCCAATAATGATGTCCTTTATGAGTCTGTCAAGAAAATAAGTCATCTGTTGCATCAGAGGGCTTGATCTTGATCTTTATAAATCCCCTCAGCATGCTTAACTCAGTCAGACTGACAAGATTAAGCATCATAGTACAAGTGGAAGGAGCTCGAGAACTTGCACCTTAAATGAAGAGAGATGCTGGAGCTCTGGTGCAGAGTGCGGCTTCCATGTTACCTATGTTTATGCTTTATCTGTTGTCTGCTCTTGGAAGGTTGACGTCCTCTATTTTTAAAATACAAACAAAATAAACAGGAATACATGTGTACTCCATAAGAAAATGCTATTTCATGCCCTATCATAATACATCTATGTCTTTTGAATAAACAATCAAATATATCATCTAATTCCATAAGAATAGATAATCAAAGTAGAATATTTCATAGTAGACTTTTTAAAAAAGATATATGTATACACTTGTGTGTCTTTTAGGCTCATGTAAATAAACTTCTGAAAATATCAAAGTTTCATAGAGTATGGTATTTGGGGTTTTTTTTTAATATAACTGTTTAGGTAAGAGGAAAAAATGCAGATGAAACCAACTGTAAGGCCCCATCAGACACTTAAATGTCACTGGACAGCATGTTAAACCAAAACACTCTTTCGTCATCTTCTCCTTCTTCTTCTTCTTCTTCTTCTTCTTCTTCTTCTTCTTCTTCTTCTTCTTCTTCTTCTTCTTCTTCTTCTTCTCCTTCTCCTTCTCCTTCTCCTTCTCCTCCTCCTCCTCCTCCTCCTCCTCCTCGTCCTCCTCCTCCTCCTCCTCGTCCTCCTCCTCCTCCTCCTCGTCCTCCTCCTCCTCCTCTTACTCCTCCTTCTTCTTTGTATAATCAACTATAGAGCCCACAAATTATACAGAAAACTGGTTATAGAGATAGTTGAAGGTTTTGTCAAACCATAAAAGCATCCATATGAAATTGTAAAACACTTCTAAGTGCACAACTCAAAGCACTTCAAAATGAATGCCCCATCAACTCATCCTAAGTTAAGAAATAGAAAAGGCACCCAAGTGTGTGCAAAGGCTTCCAAAAGTCTCCACCCTCACACCCACTCCCAGCCATAGAGTCTCTTGTAGTAACCCCTCTTCCGGCTTCCATCACAATAGATTCGGTTTACTCATTTTGGTTTTATGTGTTTGTGATAGTGGGAATCAAACACAGAGCTTATCACAGACCAGGCAAGCACCCTCCTACTGACATGCATTGTAAGCCCTCATTCTACTCATGTTTGAACTTTAAAACAGCTTTTGTACATAGCACAATCCCTCTATACATTTCATAAACATCCCATAGCATGCTTATGGAATGTCTCGGTTATGTGGATAAAGCGATGGTGGTTCACTCTTTCAATGGTACAGAATTCCACTGAATTGACATCCCACTATTTTTTTATCCTTTCTACCAATAAAGGGCATTTGAAATGTTCCCAATTTGGGGGTGTTACAAATAATGTTATGCATGTGTTTCAGTACTGTCCCTCATGTCCTACCCTAAGAGTCACAGAATATACCCATGTCAATCTTAGTGAGTAGTTTGTTTGCAGAGCACTGTGTCAAAGTCCACGTCTTTCAACCGTGCACATGAAAGGGCTGTCCATCCTTCTTAGCACAAGATATGCTCTCCATCGTCTTCCTTCTTATCCATCAGGCAGCTGTGTGTGGTACTGCAGACAGTCCCACTCATTGCCTTAGAGACTAAACACCCTTTAACACAGATTGGTGACCACTAAAGTACCTGCCCAAAGGAGGTTGGTTGGGATTTCCCTTTGATTTGGTTCTGTTTGCCCGTTTTTCTACTGATTTGTGCATGTCTTATTTGCTTTTGGAATTTTAAAACAGATTCTGGATATGGATGGTGTGTCAGTTATGTTTTGGAGATATTCTATGCTTGCCTTTTCGTTTTTCTGTTGCTGCTTTTTACAAGTGAGAAGCTAATTCTAATGTTTATTCTCTTTGTATTTGGTAGTTTGTGTGCCCTATCTAAATCATCTTTTTTTTTCTCTTCATCTAATTTTTATTGGATATTTTCTTTATTCACAGTTCAAATGTTATCCCCTTTCCTGGTTTCCCTGCCCCTCCCAGAAATGCCCTATCCTATCCTCCCTCCCCCTGCTTCTATGAGAGTGTTCCTCCAACCACCCACCCCACTCCCACCTCTCGTGCCCTCAATTCCCCTACACTGGGACATCTATCTAACCTCCATAGGACCAAGGACCTCCCCTTCCATTGATGCCTGACAAGACCATTATCTTCTACATATGCAGCTGGAGCCACGTGTACTCCTTTGTTGCTGGCTTAGTCCCTGGGAGTTCTGGGGGATCTGGTTGGTTGATATTGTTGTTCTTCCAGTGGGGTTTCAACCCCCTTCAACTCCTCAGTCCCTTCTCTAACTCCTCTATTAGGGACTCTGCGCCCAATCCAACGGTTGGCTGCTAACATCTGCCTCTGTATTTGTAAGGCTCTGGCAGGGCCTCTCAGGAGACAGCCATATCACGCTCCCGTCAGCATGCACTTCCTAGCACCTACAATAGTATCTAGGTTTGGTAAGTGTATATGGGATGAAACCCCAGGTAGGACAGTCTCTGGGCGGCCTTTCCTTCAGACTCTGCTCTATATTTTGTCTCCATATTTGTACCTGTCCCAGTCTACTTCAAGAAGTCTTCACTGTTGTGCTTCTTACACTCTACTCAATGGCCCACTCACAATTAACTTTAGTGTCCGGTGTGAAGTGGGGGCCGATGTTTGGTATTTTTGATCCAACTGTGGATGTAGAACTATTCATTTAAAAGATCTTTTTTTTTTCCCTTGATCAAATCATGAAAGCACATTTGTAAGGATATGTGTATAGGTCGTGTGTGTCTGTGTGGGGTGTTGGAGTGTCCCACTTAACTCTCCTTTTTAAGGGGGCATTACCTTAATTAATCTGATTCTATTGCAAGTGGGTTTTGTGTTCATTGTTTGGATATTTCGCTATTTTGTTTGCTTGCTTGCTTTTGTTTTTGAAACAGAGTCTTCCTGTGTAGCCCTGGCTGTCCTGGAACTCAATATGTAGCCCATGGTGCACCGGAACTCGCAGAAATCTTCCTGCCTTTGCCTCACAAGGGCTAGTATTAAAGGTCTGGTGGCATACTGTAAGTTTGACATTAGCAAGCATAAGCTCTTCCAGTTGTCTTTCTTCTCTTTTATCATTGGCTACCCCTTTTTATTTCCAGATACACTGTATCTGGAGGCACAAGGACAAGTAAGTGTTTCTAGATTATTGTTAAGAATACTCTGGTTTACAGAGGACCCAGCTATACCACTCCTGGGCATATACCCAGAAGATGCTCCATCATGTAATAAGGACACATGCTCCATCATGTTCATAGCAGCCTTATTTATAATAGCCAGAAACTGGAAACAACCCAGATGTCCCTCAACAGAGGAATGGATACAGAAA
>JADRCD010117551.1:0-32033 GCA_019843815.1 Montemys delectorum
AAAAAAAAAAAAAGAAAATCTGCCTACCCATCCTTCCATTGCTGGGGGTTGAACCCACAACCTTGTGGTTAGTTAGCTACAGCCCAGCCCTGGCCTGCACTTTAGTTTCTAACATTAGAAGATGTGGTTCCTCTGGGCTGACAGTCCAACGTGGCCACTTCTACATGAAGTCATGTAGTAGTTCTGGTCTATAGTGGAGTGTGCATCCATCAGCCCACCTCAGCCCAGTACTTTCCTCTGGTCAACTTCACCACCCCCCACTGTGGTGTTTGAGGGCACTCCTGCATTCAGCATTCATCACACGCATTTACTAAGAGCCAGCCTAGTGCACAGCACTAGGAACACAGCTCCTAGGGTCACCACGGGTCTCTTACGCTAGCCCAGGGTGTGAGCATCCCTAATCCCCAAATGTTTCAAAAGTTCAAAACCACGTATCGACACAATGCCACAACTCTAAGCCCAAACAAAGTTTATTTCATATCCCAAAATGTTATTAAAAATACTGTAAAAATGACCTCAGGTTATGTGTATAAGGTATATATGACACACAGGTAAGCAAGCTGCCTAGACCTGGGCTCCATGTCCAAGATATCTCATTGTCAATGTGCAAAAAGAAGAATCAGAGCTACAGAGAAGCTCTGATTTCTGGCCCTAAGCATTTCAGATGCCAGATTCTACTACAAACTGTTTATAGTACAATACGTCGTGCACTGGGCCTTGGCAAACACATTGCATAGATTCCCATATTTAGTCTCCAAGGCCTTGATGCAGTCGCCTCAGAGTGTGGCTGAGGGAGTGGAAAGGCAGGAAGAAGTGAAAGGACCTCTCCATGGCTGCTCTCAGGAGCTGAGGTCTAGTTGGGTTTGACATATGTGTTCCCTTGGGGGTGGGGGACTGAGGGGACGACTTGGCACTGGATATAGCTGTGCAGGCCAGGCCAGCCTCTTGCTAGGTGGAGCAGCAGAATAGGTTAGGTGGTTGTGTGTGTGTGTGTGTGTGTGTGTGTGTGTGTGTGTGTGTGTGTGTGTTACTGCCTTAATCCCCCAGGGGCTCCAGGTGAGATGACAATTCAGCCAGGCTCTGTAGTTAGTACCCTTGGCAGAGCCTCTCTCTCTCCTCCTGAGATAGCTGCTGACCACGCTGCCCAGGCATGGTGGGAGGTAGAGAGTTAATCACTGGGTTGGGCGCAGACAGCTGAGAAAATGCAGACCTGGGCAGGCAGGTGTGCCACCTCTACCCAGCTGCTTCTGCTGAGGTAAATGTAGGCTTGTATCAGGTTAGTAGACAGACAGGCCCCAGTCACTCTGCCCCCTGCCTTAGTTTCTCTAGCTTCAGTGGTTCTGAACCTTCCTAATGCTGCCACCCTATAGTACAGTTCCTGATGTCATGATGAGAGTCCCCCAACCACAAAAAAATATTTTCACTGCTGCTTCATAACAGTAATTTGGCTACTGAATTGTAATGTAAATATTTTTGGAGATAGAGGTTTGTCAAAGGAGTTGCAACCCACAGGTTGAGAACCTCTTGGATAGCTGATAACCTCAGGTGGAAGAGGGCTGTTGCCCAAGGCCACCAGGGTGTCCCCTCAGCTTTGCTAGACTCCCAGTTCTCTGACTCATAACTCCTGTTATGCACACTGCCCTCTGCTGTTGAACACTAAGCATCTACCATGTGCTTGGTCCCCTGCTCCTCTGTAGCCCTCCCCTCCTAGCTCACAGCCTCAGGTCAGCTGTGTGAGTGGGGGAGACATAGGGTGTGGTGCCTTGCTCTCTGCTCTTCCTGTGCCTGCCTTCCATCCAGTTCTCTGGGTACTCCATTTGTTTCTCGGACACTTACCTGCTCTGACTCTTCCCTCAACGACTCCTGAAGCAGAGCCTCCCTCCAAGTGCAGGCAGGGGCCTTCTCCTGACAGCTGGCTCTACCTGCCCTGGCCTGGGTGCAGCTGGTCCTCAGGAGCTATGAAGGAGTTAGTGGGTGTGCCTGATGGGGAAAATGGCTATCCTTAACAGGGTGTCCTTTCAGACCAACAGAGTTAGGCTCCCCTTCTCTGCTTCCTGAGATGAGCTCACAGGTAACAGGGTCTGATATCTCAGACCAAGATGGTCTTCTGTGGTCCCTCCCTCCTTGTCAACAAGTCTTCCCATCACATCCCATGTCCTGTGTCCCCTTGTTGGTCCCAGCAGAGCCAACAGCACCTGAGTTCCCATTGTGATGCAAGAAGGAGCTAGGTTGTAGACAGATCAGAGGGCCTGACTCCCAGGAAACATTGCCAGCCCACATTCCCCACAGCAGGGCTGAGAGCCCAGCATCAGCCCGCACTGGAGACCGCCAAGGTCAGAACTTCAGCCTTGGGCGTGGTGAGGCGATGTGGAGAGGTAGGAAGCAGATCCTCTAATTTCAGGGTTGTTGAAATGCGAAAGAAACCCATACACTGAAAGCCCAACTGGAAAAGATGTAGAATCCACTGAGCTGTGCTTCTGCAGCCTGGAGGCCTTCTCCTTCTTATCCACACAGGTTCTTCCTTGATAAGACGATAGGGAGCTGCTAAGCAGCAGGCTCCACAGGGCAGGGCAGAGTTGTGGAAAAGGATGCTACACATCAAGTCTGATCTGGGCTTGTCAGGGGCCAGAGGCCTTAGATCTGGGAGACACACCTGGAAGGTGGCACTTCAGACTTCAAACATTGTCCCCAGGACACCGATGAGCAAGTACTGGCTTTACAATTGCCTCGCTGACAAATTCTGCAGTTGACCTTGCTGCTTCCCCAATGCAATGGTAGGACTTCAGGTGAACTTGCTTTATGGCCGCCCAATTCTGCGTGGGGCCAAAGGGCACATGTGCACACGAGTGTGCACACACAGATTCTCACTCACTCACTCACTCACTCACTCAGACTGGGTTCTCAGCCCCATATGGGCAGTGGTAATGGGTAGAGTAGAACCTTGGGCCTTGCTTTCCTGCTGGGCCTATGGCCAGGAATGCCATTGGGAAGGACTGTGCTTGAGGTGGGGACAGAGGTGAGTGAGTTTTCTGTCTTAGCTTTTAGGTCACCTGTTTGTCCCCTGGAGGTGTTGGCAGCCTGACTGGCCTCGCATTCTCTCAATGGGGGCTCAGGCCACCAAGAGTTGACCTGCACTGGCCTCCTGAGTTTGCAGAAGAGGTGGAGAACGATCTCATGGCCCTCTTCCTCTTGACCAGAGAAGCTAGCCTGCCCAGCTAGACACTCTGTCCAGTCCTAGGCAACAGTGACATCTGAGGCTACATTGCTACTAAGAGTCTTGTCTCATCTGCAATTTTACACATCCACATACCCAGCCCTCTTTGAGACAGGGTCTTACTATGTAGCCCTAGCTTGCCTGGAATTTGCCAGGTAGACCAGACTGGTCTCAAAACTCACAGAGAAATATACCTGCCTCTGTTGGGATTAAAGGCATGTACTCTATGCCCAGCATTAGCCTATTTTTTTGAGATAAATTTCATGGTACTGGATATGTTCCCATCAGACTGTGGCCCATGGAAACCCCATTGTAGACGCTTCTTGGGGTGGTCTTTAAGCATTCAGTTCGGTCTGTGTATCAGGTGAGGAGGGTACAGTCATCAGCCTTATCTGCCTGGTGTTTGTCCGCACAATTCCCCTTTACCTTGTTTAGTAATCAGAACCCAATACTTCGTGGCCAGGATATATGAACCTCTCTGACTCTCAACCCACCCTCTCCAAGGAGACAGTCAATCTAGAATATTCTCAGGGGAAACCCAACATGCTCTGGCAAATTCTGCTGCTAGGGCTCTTGTCTGTCAAGCCTGTTCCCTGAAGAGGGCTCCTGGGGCAGGCTAATGTCAGCTCAGGGTCTGCTGTAGCCTGCTGGGGGCAGCTACAAGGGAGGGCTAGGATTTTTACTCAAGGCATTGTTGGCACTGAGGTTCCCCCCCCCCCACCATGCACTGAGTACACTGCCCGTGTTCACTTCCACCTTGCTGGTCACATCATAGTTCTTCAAGGTTCTGGACGTGGCCTGGCTGCAGAAAACACAGCCCCACAGGCTAACTCACTAGAAACTGCTCAAGGTAGAAAGTGCTATAACTGTTTATGTAACTTCAGAGTCCTCTTAAAGCAGAATGCTAAACATTTTTAGCTGGGTGCTGGTGGCACATGCCTTTGATCCCAGCACTTGGGAGGCAGAGGCAGGCAGATCTCTTAAGTTTGAGGTCAGCCTCATCTATAAATAGTTCTAGAACAGCCAGGGCTACACAAAGAAAACTTGTCTTGAGAAAAAAAAAAAAAAGGGGGGGAGAGGGAGTCTGGAGAAGTGGGCTCAGCAATTAAGAGCACATAATTGGGGTTGAAAGTCGGAGGCTCTTCCAGAGGTCCTGAGTTCAATTCCAGGAACCACATGGGGGCTCACAACCATCTGTAATGGGATCCGATGCCCAATTCTGATGTGTCTGAAGACAGCTACAGTGCACTCATATAAATAAAATAAATAAAAAAGCAGACCCAGGGCTTCAGAAGGGACCTGTGCTTCTAAGGGGTCCTGAGTTTCCCAAGAGTACCTCTCCAGGCCTTCCTGCAGAGCCATGGCTGGTACATTCTTGCACGGAGAGAACACTGAAGGCCATTGAGAACAGGCTAGCTTACCAGAGTTCCCGGCATAGCCTGGTGCTTGAACATAGGGAAACCTGAGGTCCTGGGATCAGAGGGGTTATGCTGGCTATCACTGGAGCTGGGCAAGAGGCCTCAGTGTAGGCCGGTGGGGTAAGGACCTGGCTTTGTGCCCACAGGTGGAGAATCTAAAGGAAAAGCTCATTAGCCAGGCCCAGGAAGTGAGCCGACTTCGATCAGAACTGGTGAGACCCAGGACTGTCCTGAGGGGAGGGGTGGGTGTGTTGAGCCATGGTCACTCTTCCACCTCGGGATGTGGCTGTCTCTGAGTGCCCATGCCTATTCCGCTCATGCTGTCTTGTCTCAGACGTGTCACTTCACACCGCAGAGCAGGGGGCTGGATCTCATTTGCTGACGTCAAAGAGGAGTGTGACTTCGTGTGACTTTCACACTAAGGAAAATAGACTGAGAGGGGCTGAGGCAAGAGGAAGCGGGCCTGCCTTGCTTTGCTGGCCTCCTTTCCTGCCTTTCTTTTGACTTCTTTCTGAGCCCTGGCCTCTTACTTTGCCTGTCTGCCCCTTTCTTTCCCCACTTTCTCTTTTCCTCCATTCTCATCTCGCCTTGCTCATGCCTCCTCTGGGCCCTGGCTCTCCACAGGGAGGCACCGATGTGGAAAAGCACCGGGACAGACTGATGGTGGAGAATGAGCAGCTAAGGCAGGAGCTGAGACGCTGTGAGGTGGAGCTGCAGGAGCTTCGGGCCCAGCCGGTGGTGCCCTGCGAGGGTTGCGAGCACAGCCAGGTAGGCTGGAAGGCAGCTTCCACCCTGGGCCTGTGGGCTCAGCTGCTTGGGATGACCCTGTTCCACCTGGCTGCCTTGACTGCCCGCAGGAGAGCAGCCAGCTCCGTGACAAGCTGTCCCAGCTGCAACTGGAAGTGGCTGAGAACAAAGGCATGCTGTCAGAACTGAACCTGGAGGTGCAGCAGAAAACCGACCGGCTGGCAGAGGTAGAGCTGCGTCTCAAGGACTGCCTGGCTGAGAAAGCACAGGAGGAGGAGCGGCTCAGCCGGCGCCTGCGTGACAGCCATGAGACAATTGCCAGTCTGAGGGCCCAGTCCCCACCTGTTAAGGTGAGTGTCCAGATAGGTTGCACCGCCTGAAGGAATCTTGGGCCCAGGGCAGGGCTTGCCCCTAGAAGGGCCTTGTCCCACTGACTAGCTAGGTGTGCATAGCCAAAGGGCTCTTTTCAGTCTTGTTCTTTAGTTGGTCGCTGCCTCACTCACTGACAGGGCAGGGTCTGTGAAGGTGAAGGTGGCTCTTTGTGTGCTGGGCACAGGTGTACCTACTGTTGTCTTTGTCCTTCTTGTCAGTTTGTGCCCAGTCTGGGCTCAGTCAGGCTTCCTGCAGGCTCCCCTTTTAGAAGATACTAGCAGGCTCTGCGGTAGTCGGCCCCTAGAGGTCGCTCGGATGACACTCATGTGTGGGTCAGCCGCCTCTAAGGATGCTCTGTCCTGTGTCCTTTCCCTCTCTTTGCAGTATGTCATCAAGACAGTGGAGGTAGAGTCTTCCAAGACCAAGCAGGCCCTCAGCGAGTCCCAGACCCGGAACCAGCACCTGCAGGAGCAAGTAGCCATGCAGCGGCAGGTGCTTAAGGAGATGGAGCAACAGCTGCAGAACTCCCATCAGCTGACAGTCCAGCTGCGGGCTCAGGTGTGCAGGCCAAGACAGCTGTAGCGGGGACCCGAAAGAACTGAGGTTCAGTTTCTCTTTTCCCCTGGTTAATCTGTTTCCCCATCTGTAACATGAGCTGGTCACAGAAGTTCCTTCACAGTGGGGACACAGGAAAATGATCTCAGGGGGCTCTCCCTGGCCACCCACACACAGGTGTGCTCAGGTTGCCCTGCCTGCTCTTCCCAGTCTGCTGAGCTGGGGACATGTGGCCTGTCACCTGTTATGGGCACAGACCAGTTGGAACTGGGTCTAATACAGGAAAGTGATAGCTATACAGACTGACAGCCCTGCTGGGGGAAAGCAGGCCATTCCATCCCTCTAACCAGCCAGCCATAACATGTCCATGCCGTCCCCATGCCCCCAGCCTCCCGCACTTGCCTTTCTTTTTTCACTCCTCCTCACTGAACCTTTTCCTGGCCTGGCCATCAGATTGCCATGTATGAGGCAGAGCTGGAGCGGGCACATGGGCAGATGCTGGAGGAGATGCAGTCCTTGGAGGAGGATAAGAATCGGGCCATTGAGGAGGCCTTTGCACGGGCCCAGGTGGAGATGAAGGCGGTACACGAGAACCTGGCAGGTGAGCTGGAAGCTGGCCCTGCCCATCCCCACGCCTATGCCCCTGCCTCACAGCCCAGATACCTAACACCTTTGCCCCATTTAGGTGTCAGGACCAACCTGCTGACGCTGCAGCCCGCGCTGAGGACTCTCACCAATGATTACAATGGGCTCAAGCGGCAGGTGCGGGGGTTCCCCTTGCTGCTGCAGGAGGCTCTCAGGAGTGTCAAAGCTGAGGTGAGCAAGCCCATGGTGAGGCCAGTCACCTTAATTCAGAGCCCTTTCTTGCCTTAATCCCAAAAGGCACACACTGTCCTCTCATGAGCTCCCAGCTGTGCCACCGTACCCTTGTGTCTATCAAGGTTGTTTATTTGAGACAGTGCTTTTAGCACAGGCTGACCTCCATTCCATATTTTCCTGCCTCAGCCTCCCCGAGTATTGTAATCTGCCACCATGCCTGGCTTGCTCTGTTTACTTTCTTGATATACTAGGGATTGAGCCCAGGGCTTCACACCTGGTAGGCAAATGCTCTCCCACCAAGCTTTATCCCTTGGTGCTCATTTTCTTTTTAAAAGTCGTCCTCACACCATGTGAGACCTAGCCAGTGACTCCTAAGTGTCTCCCGTGTGGCCGAGCCCCCTATAGCTGCTGGCTTCTCAAGTTCAAATGACAACTCTGCAGAGATGGATATATATATTTTGGGAAAGGAATGTAGTTCTTTAAGTAACTCTGTCAGGAATACACGGAGGTGGTGAAGAACCCAGGTCATTCTGAGCATCCTCACTCTTGGGTTAGTGTCATGGAGGGAACGGATGGAATGTGTCCTTGTCCCTAGCTCCTTGAGAAAGGTTAGATTTGAGATTGCTGAATCGAGCCGTAGCCAAGTCCTCAGTCTCCGGTCTTTACTCACCCTTAGCCCAGAGCTCGCTCTCTTCATCTATAAAATGAGGCCACTGGCTATACATCCTCAGAGGGATTATTGGGAAAGGTTGGTCTGCTATGTCAGGTACTTAGCCCGGGCTGGTGAGGGTGATGACACCCTCAGGCCCAGTGAAGGGAAGCTGAGAGAGCCAGGCTTCTGATGGCATTGTGCGTGCTCCACAGATCGGCCAGGCCATCGAGGAGGTTAATAGCAACAACCAGGAGCTGTTGCGAAAGTACCGCCGGGAACTACAGCTGCGCAAGAAATGCCATAACGAGCTGGTCCGGCTCAAGGGTGAGTGTCTGAGCTGTGCATCAGAGCTGTACTCGCTGCTGCTGCTGCTGCTGATTCCAAGGCACAGGAAAACCAGGAAACTTGCTTAAAGACACACTCCTAGTATATGGGCCACCTTGGATTTGAACTTGATCATCTTCAAAGCTCCTTGCCCATGGTAGGTTCTGCCCAGGCCTGGGGGATGTGGGACACTGTGCAATGGTGGCACTTGGCTCCAGGTTCGGGTGTCACTGATCTCTGCCCTGAGCCCTAGGGAGCACCTGCTGTGTCCCAGGTATCGTTGCAGACACTGGGGAATTAACTGTATCCCCACACCATAGCCCTCACCATGTTCATGGTAGCTGGGAGAAAGGATAGTGATCATCAGTCATCCAGAGAACCCCAGCAGTGTCCTATCGCCAGGGCTGGGAACACACATATATAGCTGTCCTTTTTGCCTATCTGGTACCCAAGTCCTGCTTAGCATTGCCCATGCCCCTTAGATTAATAGAATAAATCCTTTGGTTTATGGAGTCCAAACTTCTTGAATAGATGAGGAAACTCAAGTCCACAGAGAGTGTTACCAAAATTGACTGTACTGTTTAGCTATAAGGCAAAACATCCTGACTTTGCTCAGGAAGAAGATGTAGTAAGTGACTGATACTATGTTGCTCTCCCCACCCCTTGCATAAAAGACGGGACTCCTGGGCCCTGGGCTGCTGGTCTGCCTGGAATTGCAGTCAGACATCGATCCACCCCGTCTTTCCATCAACCAATCTAGGAAACATCCGGGTGATTGCTCGAGTCCGGCCAGTCACCAAGGAGGATGGGGAAGGACCTGAGGCAACCAATGCTGTGACCTTTGACCCTGATGATGACTCCATCATCCACCTGCTGCACAAGGGCAAGCCCGTGTCCTTTGAGCTGGACAAGGTCTTCTCCCCGTGGGCTTCCCAGCAGGATGTGAGTGTGGCTTCACGAACAGGGTATTTGTAGGGACATGGAAGAAGCAGCAGAGGAAAGGACAGACACAGAAGGACGGGGTCAAGGCTAGGTGGGGAAAAAATAACCTAAGAGTGGAGGATTGTGGGCCACTCTTCTTCTACCTGGAAGAAAGAAGAGGGTGGGAAGGTACAGTTGGAGGCCTTAGGGAAGGAGGTCCACACAGAATCTGCCTTACCCAGGGACTTTAGCCTGCCCACCCCATGGCTTCTCTTACTCCAAGGCCTCACTCATCTGCCAGTAGGCCTGGAGGCTGGCCTCGCCTGCCCTGAATTTTTTCCTGTTAACAGTCCCATAGAACTTTCTAGAACCCTCCATTGTTTATGACTCCTCAGAGCCAAGGCAACCTGAACACCAGGGGGGTCACGCAGGCACAAGCCAGGGAATAGGCCAGGCACATACTCTCCTTTGCCTTCCCCGAGAACGAGCAAGCTGGGGTTGGGCCCTAGTCCTTGTGCTGGTGATAGTGGTTCTTGTGGGTGGAGCTGGAGCTGTGGGGCCCCCATGCCAGCAGCACTGGAACCTGTGGTCCCTGCCCCATGTCTCCCCCAGGTGTTCCAGGAGGTGCAGGCCCTCATTACCTCCTGCATCGATGGCTTCAATGTCTGTATCTTTGCTTACGGCCAGACAGGTGCTGGCAAGACTTATACAATGGAGGTAGGTGTTAGCCCAGTGGGGAGGGACTTAGGGGCCTTGCTTCCTTCCGTGAAATTTAGGTTTGCCTAGTGTATGCTTTGTCTTAATGTCATAACCACTCTGCGCTGCTGTTCCTTTACTGTCTCCAAGGGACCAAGCCTTCAAACAATAAGTTCTTCCCAGGAGCCTGCTCCTTAGGCTTGTCTATCTCAGGAGGTAGGGGCTGACTGTCAAGAGGCCAGGCCTTCGTCCTTGCATATATTCCCTGAACTTTTCCGTGGCTGCCTCAGACTATGCTCAAGGAATCCCAGGATATTGGGATGAATGAGGAATGGCCCTGGGCCATGGGTGAGACTGGCTACCTACATGACTACAGTTGTGGGAAGCTAGGCTCTTGGAGAAGGGCTTTATCCAGGGCATGTGCCCAGAGCTAGCCTTGTAAGGACAGGGCACTTGAGTAGGAGAATATTTTGCTGTTGTTTTGAGACATGGTCTCTATGTAGTCCTGGCTGTCCCAGAACTCGCTATGTTGGTCAGACTGACCTTGAGATTCACCTGCCTCTGCCTTCCGAGTGCTTGGATTAAAGATGTATGTTAAGAGTTCCCAGCCCAGAGTTGAAGAATCTGACTACAGAGAGAAATAGAAAACTCTAACCCTATGAAGTATTGCTTTGTTAATAGTAGTTTTCTGACTCACTAGAGGCTGTTGAGGACTCCCCCATATAGGATTGGGGGGGAGGGTTGTCACTTCCTGCTGGTCAGGTCACTGGGCATCCCCTGTTGTGACCATCCCCTAACATGCCCTCCCCTAACCCCCATACCTCAGTTGTGGCTAGCAGGGCAGGGCAGGTGGGCTAGAGAGGGTAGCTCTGTCTTGGGCTGTATAGAGGTCAGGTGTCCATCCTCTGAGCTCTCTGCTGAGGCCCAAAGGACCTGCTGTGACAGAACAGCCTGCCAGGGTTTCATCTGGCAGTTGGAGTGGCAGTGAGCACAGCACATCAGCAGGTACCAGGGACAGTAGAGTAGCAAAGTCAGAATGAGGTTCCAGCAGGGATAGGGTAACAGGCTTGGGGGAAGCCCCTGTGGGAGTGTGGGAGGTCCTGAGGGAGCTGCTATAGAACTTACCACAGGCAGACCTGCAGGGCCTTGCAGTGTGCCTGGCAGCCCCATATTGAAGCAGATCTAACACAGGAATGGGATGAGGGAGCTGCCTTCAAAGTGGAGGAGGGAAGGTGTCTGGGGCCCGCTCAGGTGGGCTCTAGATTTCTTCTGAAAGGTGGCCATTTCATCCAGCCTCAAGTACTTCACCCACAGAGCCTGGCTTCCAGCCTCTCAGACAAGGAGCCTCCCAGTGGGCCATGGGTGGCTCTTTATTTCAGCTGCCCCTTCCAGGAGGCCCAGTAGACCATAAGCCCTGGCGCTCCACAGGGGTAGTCTCTAAGACTTCACCCCATGGAGCTCCTTTCATGCTCACTAACTTCCTGGCAGGGAAATGCCACCTTCAAGGTCGGGAAACTTGCTTAGATTCTGAGAACAGACCAGCAGAAGAGACTCACCTGTAGGGGTGACAGATGTGGTGTGAGCATCTGTGGGACCACTGGGCCTTTGCTTTTGCCAACAGGGCACCCCTGAGAACCCAGGCATTAATCAGCGGGCCCTGCAGCTGCTCTTCTCAGAGGTGCAGGAGAAGGCGTCTGACTGGCAGTATAACATCACCGTCAGTGCAGCTGAGATTTATAACGAAGTCCTCAGGTGGGCCTGGGTCAGATCTCAGCAGTGCTGGTAATGGGGTTTTCTGGTTTCCAAGTCTAAGATCCTCTCTTGGGAAGAGGATCTGCCCAAGTTTAGGAGGTAGATCCTCCTCCCTTATCTAGGACTCCTTTCTGTGTTGTGGGCTGCACTGTACTGGGTAGGGATGGGGCCCCCTACCCAGTCAGAGGCTGTGTGATCCTTAGAACTTCTGTGGAAGTCTGTTTCCCCTTTTCTGAGTGCAGGGGAGAAACTGGGTGAAGAGGAGAGGCCAGCAGCCCTGTGGTCCAAGATTGGTACAGGGGCAGATTCCAGACTGGGGATTGGGTGCAAGGCAAGCAGAGGCCAGAGTGGAAGGGGAGAAGTAATGTCGCCCTTGCCACTCCAGGGACCTGCTGGGGAAGGAGCCTCAGGAGAAGCTGGAGATCCGACTGTGCCCAGACGGCAGCGGGCAGCTTTATGTGCCAGGGCTGACAGAGTTTCAAGTGCAGAGTGTAGATGACATCAACAAGGTAAGGAGTCTTGGGGAAGTGCTGGAGGCCCCGCCTACCAACAGCTGCTCTAGCAGACAGAACTGGGCTTCAAGGTGGGCTTTGCCACCACCTGACTATGCAGCTTGGGTCTCTCCAAGCCTGTTTCCTCATCTGAAAGGAAAGGAAGGTATAGGAGCACACCTGTAAAGCTAGGCCAGGAGGATTGTGATTCTGAAACCAGTCTGACTACCTAGTAGGACCCTGACTCAGAAACTTTCCTGTGGCCGGGAGTACACAGCTCTGTCAGCACTTGGGCAAAGGCAGGTGTCTCTGTGAGACCCGTCTGCTCTACATAGGGAGGTCCAGACCAGACAAGGCTACAGAGACCTGATCTCAAAACAAAAAATTAAAAATATAGCAAGATGTGGTGCTGTGCACCCTCTTCTCCCAGTATTTGAGACACAGAGGCAGGCAGAGAGCAGCTTGGTGTGCACAATATGACCTTGCCTCTGCCTAAAATCAAACAATACCAAAAACCTCAAAGAAACTTGAGTATCCAGGTAAAACACACAGGGTGGCATTGCCCGTCCCAAGGGAGCCCACTGTCTTTGCCCCCAGGTGTTTGAGTTTGGCTACAACAACCGCACCACGGAGTTCACCAACCTGAACGAACACAGCTCACGCTCCCACGCTCTGCTCATTGTGACAGTGAGGGGTGTGGATTGCAGCACAGGCCTCCGCACCACAGGTGAGGGATGCAGTGGCCATTCTGGTCAAGCCCTCCATCGGTATCCTTGGGGTAGCGCTGACCTGCCCTTTGCCCTACCTTCAGGGAAGCTGAACCTGGTGGACCTGGCTGGCTCAGAGCGTGTGGGCAAGTCAGGGGCTGAAGGCAACCGCCTGCGAGAGGCACAGCACATCAACAGGTCACTGTCTGCTCTGGGGGACGTCATTGCTGCCCTGCGTTCTCGACAGGGCCATGTGCCCTTCCGCAATTCCAAACTCACCTACCTGCTGCAGGACTCTCTCAGTGGTGACAGCAAGACCCTCATGGTGGTACAGGTAAGGGCCTGGAGTTCAGGAAGGGCCTCCCCAGGCTGCCAGCCTTCCCCACCCCCTCATAGACCCCCACCAACATCCTCATGTCGTACACAAATCTCTCCCCATGTTCACTGCCCACAGTGGGCTCCCCTGACCAGAAGCACCCTTTGGTGATCATGCTGCTACCTCCTCTGCTGTACCATGGGGCAGCCAGTTGCCATGGGTCAGACCTGAGCTCTCTGTCCCTCAGGTATCCCCAGTGGAGAAGAACACCAGCGAGACTCTGTACTCCCTCAAGTTTGCTGAGAGGGTTCGCTCTGTGGAGTTGGGCCCTGGGTCCCGCCGCACAGAGCTGAGTTCCTGGTCAAGCCAGGAGCACCTGGAGGTACTGGGGGCTGGTGGGGGGGAGGCGTCCATGAGCGAGACTTAGACTGGTACTGAGTAGGGAAGGGGCAGACAGGCTTGTGTAGTGAGAGGACACCGCCACGGAGGTGGGTGAGACTAGAGCTCAGTGGTGCTTTTGCTTTCTTGAGACAGGCTCTTACTGTGTAGCACTGACTGGTCTAGAACTTGCTTTGGAGACCAGGCTAGCCTCAAACTCAGGAGATCTGACTGCTGAGATTAAAAGGGTGTATGCCACTCCCCATGATCCCTTCAGCCACCCTGTCACGGGGGCCAGCAGTTGCCCATGGTAGATGCATTTTAAATTGTAGATAATGTTTAATTCCTGTCCTGTGACTTCTCAAGGCAGCAGTGTCATTAGTCCCCTCTATAGATGAGCAAACACTGTCAGGAAAGAAGAGAAGTGGACAGAGATCAGCCAGGGCAATCTTGGCTTCTGCACCCACTGCCATCTCTATTCACAGTGGGAGCCAGCTTGCCAGACACCACAGCCTACAGCACGAGCCCATTCTGCCCCTGGCTCTGGGACTAGTAGCCGCCCAGGTTCCATCCGAAGGAAACTGCAGCCGTCAGGTAAGCCTGTCTAGGAGTGGACTGGCAGGAGGGAGCCAGGTTGTCCTTTCCTAGCTAAGGATAAGCTGTTTTATAAAAAGAGAGGAAACAGCCTAGGAGCCAGGCCTAGCGGCTTCAGCCTATAATCTCAGCTACTTGGGGGGTTGACAAAAGAGGATTGGAGGTTTGAGGCCAGCCTGGTCTCAATACAGTCTCCAAACAGAATCTCAAAAAGGTAGCTAGGCATGATAGTTTGTACCTTGTGCCCCTAGCATTTGGGAGGCAGAGGCAGAAGGAGCAAGTTCTGGGCTAGCATGGTTTACATAGTGAGTTCCAGACTAGTCAAGGTCAAGCTGCTTGCTGAGTGTCTGGGAGTCCTGTCTTCCATCCTCAGTTCCATAAAACCATGTTTAAAATTTGTCTCCTTCCCTTGCCTGCCCTGGGCAGGAGTCAGAAAGCAGAACTGTTTACTAAAAGCTCCTAGCATGTGCTCCTGACTGGAGGCCCACACTGTGTATATAGGAGCCCTCACTTTGGTGGAGCTCCTCTGGTACCTGATTCTACCCACTTCCCACAAAGCAGTCCAGACATCTCCAGTGGAAAAGGGGGCCTGGCCACAGGTCTGTGACCCGAGATTCCTGCTTCCTCACTTGGAGGCCTGGCCCCTCACTGGGTCCAAAGGGGTGGTGGCATAGCAAAGGATGTCCCCAAGTGAGACATCTATTACTTTGATTTCAGCCTGACAGCTGGGGCTGCAGTCTCCAGGTAAGTGGGGTTCAGCGGCCTGGGGCTGCCCGCTGTTGGTTCAGGGATGTCAGGGCTCTTGTACAGAGCCAGTCCTGTCTTTCGCTGCCTGCTGTCGTGTGCTTCTGCTGGCCTCCTGCTCTGCATCTGTGGTGGGCAAGCCTCCTGAGGCAAGAGGCTGAGAGCTCCTTTTCTACTTTTTCAGGGAAGTTGAGGCCAGTGCCTGTGTGAAGACGTGCCACGCTGCCGGGCCTGGACCTGGGCCCTGTGGCCTGGCTACCTGCTGTACCCTGTGGCCCACCATGAATGCAGGAGATGGAGGCTCTCCCGCCCTGCCTCTTCTCAGAGATGAGAAACATGTTCAGAAGGAAGCGAGTCTGTGTGTGGCTCTGGGTACCCCAAGTATGGGGCTTCTGGAAGGGCAGGGATGGCACCCTACCTGGTGGTAGGAAGGGCTTGGAAGTCTAGCCCTTGCAGGGAGGGTGGGCCCTCTTCCCACCTGGCCCTTGGGCTGAGGTGTTCTCTACGAGTGGAGAAGACTTGAGGACCCAGCCAGGGGTGGGGGTGGGGATAGCAAGAGCACTTCTATCTACCCTCCTGAGGAGGGGAGCCCTCACAGGGCATGTATATAATGTTCCTAGGTGTATATAGAAGTCCTCACCCTGTCAGGGGTCTGGGCTGTATTTATGGCTGGCAGAGGCCAGTGTGGAAGGGCTGGGTCCTGTTCATCTGCCTGACACCAGGCACTCTCCCTGCCCACTGATTCTCAACATGTTCCTCTCCCCAAATCCTATTTAAGAACTTTTGGAAGCTTAGCCATTTTTACTTAATAAAACGAATGTCTTTTTACACAAGCATAAGCTGAATCGTTGATACTGGGAATCCCTGTGGATAGATCATGGAGAATAGACATTGCATACCCTGTTGCTCCCCACCCAGAAGTTACCACCAAAGACACTGTGTCTCCCCTCTGAAGCACCCTGTGTGCCCCTATAACCATTCCATCCTGTTGCAGTATCACTTCATGTTACAGAAGGAAAACTAGGCTTCAAAGACCTGTCGGGTTTGCCAGCTGCACTGCTAATCCTGTGCCGGCCTTTCCTCACAGTCTGGAACTATAACTAGTAGTGACCCCACTCTACGTATGCCTTTGTGCCCTTTCTCAGCCCTGGAGAACAGGACCTGCAAGAGCTCCTCCCTTCTTGCTGGCTGCATCAACAAGCTATTCTGGAGGGCAGACTCTCAGGGATGCCACCAGGGCAGAGGCTAGCTCTCATTTAGCCAGCAAGTACAGAGGCAGTTTCCCGTGGGCTGTGAAAACCATTCTAGAGTCTTCCAAGGTCACGCAACCATCGTAATCTAGTCTCTGGTGACATCCAGAGGTCAGAGGGAGGGTGATGACAGGCTCTTAGCCAACCTACCCAAGGACAGTTGGGAGGATGTGACATCTATGGCCTCACCTGTTCCACTGCTGCTTCCCTTTCTCCCAAGTGAAGCTGACCAAGGAGCCCTTTGCTTCATACCTGGCACTCTGCTGTCCTCTGCTGTCCCCTGCTGGCCACAGCTGGAGGCTGCACTGGGGCTTGGAGTAGGACAGTCTCAGTTCCAGAAACCTGCAGGCCATAGTGGATCTGGGAGAGCCAGTGGCTATTCCTCTCATAAGGAAGTCAGAAACAGTTATAAATTTAATAAATCTGCCTGATAATTTACAGCAGCAGCTCCAAGGCTGGAGTTGCCCTGAGAAGCAGGGGCTGTGCGAGGCTGCAGCTGCTGCCGGAGAGGAACTTGAGTCCACAACTGAGGAGGTGGTCAGTAGGCTGGCAACCATGCCTCCAGGATAGCCAGCAGGGCAAGAGTGGAGGCCAGGCTGAGGCTCATGGGCCATGGGCATACAGCAAACTAGAGTGAGGCCAAACCAGTGAGGGCTGCCGGTGCTCCCACCATGAGCTCCTCAGTCCAAACTGGCCATGAGTAGATGCAGCTCACGGAAGGCACTACCGTGGCGGCCACTCAAACCCGACTTGCTCTTGACGAGGCCACTGATGCTCTTGAGTTGTTTAAAGCAGAGTCGACACTTGTGCAACCTGTAGGCCAAGAGGCAGCACCTCAGGATGGAGGCCACCCCACCTGGTCATGATGCCTGCCAGGTCCGGGGCTTTTTTGCTCTCCTAGTCATCACTCCAGTCGCTCCTAAGCATGGCAGTGTGCAGGGACACCAAGGCCCATGTTCTGACATACTCACAGCACCCTGTGCCACTCTCAGACACTCTTCTCTGTAAGCTGTTTGGGTACAGCCACCCACCCACAAACGAGGCAAGAACTACATCATACCCCTTACCTCTCCTCTCGGCTGATGTCCACACCCACAGAGGGCGGGGCTGCCAAAATGTCAGTGATGAGGGGTAGGAACCGCTGCAGGATCAGCTTCAGGGAGGTGCACCCGGTCTGGACATAGCTTCAGAAGCAAGATGGTTGGAGTCAATCACAGATAGTCACAGAGCCAGAGAGGACAAGAGAGAGTGGGATCCTCCACAGATGGGGCACATGTACACACACGCCTATTTTCACTCTGATGGCTTGAGGGTTTGGAGGGGCTCCCTACCTCTCATACTTGCTCTGCAGAAGTTTCTCAATCTGGGGCAGCACTGTGGTGCACAGGTCCAGCTTCCACAGGGAGCTAGAGAGACAGCTGGGTATGATGCCCTCAGCCAGCCCTGACCACCCCACTCTCCTTCTCCTCAAGGCCACTTACGCTTTCTGGTTGACAATGTTCAGGAGGTCCACCACCACAGATAGGTCATTGATGGCCACTGCAGAATCCACTGATGTCTGCAGACAAGCTCCATTAAGAGGTAGCATGGGATGGGAGCGGGCAGGGTTGGAGGCATATAAACAGACTGTGCCAACAAGGAGGGCAAGGCGCAGCCTGATGTCAGTGCTTGACTGATGGGAGCTGGCTGCTCTAATACCACAAGGCTGCCCTACCCCAGGGCCCCACTGTGTGGATTCTGTTCAGTCCAAAGCCCAAGCAGCAGGTGCTAAGGAGTCACTCTCACCTTGATATCTCCTGTGGTCCACACAGCTCGGACCGTGTCCAGGTTCTTGTGGCGGCTGGTGAGCACCACATACATGGTGTCATGGCCTTTGCGTATCTGTGACATGGCATCCTCGTCCACCAGCTCTGCCTGCTGGGGGACCTTCACGGCCTATGGGGATGGTACCCAGATGCTGGCACAGAAGCAGATAGCACACTCATTCCCCTTTCAGCCCTCAACCCCACCTCTTGGGCAGGTCCCACTCACGGGCAAGAAGTCTGAGGCCTTTAAGCCAATGGGCTCATTCCGCGTGGCAGGGATGATGGCAGGCTCACCCTTGGGTGCAGGAGCGGCAGTCATAACTGACGGTCGTGCTGGGACCTCGAGCTGCAAAGAGCAGAGACTGAGCTAGCACCAGCTTAGCATCCCTCAGCTCCTAACAAGAAGGTCCTAACCCTGGCTCAGACCCATAAGATCCCCTCTCTGCTCATACATACATTTGGCACCGGCAACTGCACATCCATGGCTGGGCTGGGTTTTGAGGCCTCCTTTGCTGTGGCTGTGTCTAGGAGTAAAAAGAAAGGCTCAGTGCCAGCCTAGAGGTGGGAAGAGGTCAGAGGACAGGATGGGATTCCATGACATCTGTGACTGGGAAGAAGCAGGTGCCAGCAGATGGACAGAGGGGACCAGGGAGCTGGGAGTCCATCAGCAGGTGAGGGTCCTTGAAAGCTGAGGCAGGAGCTGTCCTTGGATGTGTGTGGATGGGACCCAGCACCTTCTGGATAATCCTGCCCTCAGGAGTGCAGTATGTAAAACGGGCAGGTGAGTAGGCAGCAAGCAGGAAACAGAGTCTCAGTCTCACAAAGATGAAGAAGTGGCACTGGTTCCCAAGGGAAACCAGAAGACAGAGATGCTTTGGAGGATAGACCCTTTGCCATCCCAAAGCTGACTGGATTGTCCCTTTCTTCAGTCCCAAACTTCTGGCCAGAGGTCACTGCATCTGGCCTCCAACTTGGCTCCTTGGCTCTTGCTCCAGGTCTGGGTCCTTATGACTCTCTGACTCCTCCCCGCCCCGGCTCTTCTCTCCCTCTGCTCACCAGCCCTTAAGCCTCTCAGAGTCCTGATGCCCCACATCTGCAGTAGACCCAGTCCTCAGTAGCATACAACCCGGGGCATGTTTCTAAACACTCAGCCATGGGCTACAAAGAAGTGCATATCTTACACTGCTTCCAGGGCCGTCCCTGGGGTCAGGCACATGGTAGGTACTTTTAGGTAGGTAGAGAGACAAGACCTAATTGGGTAGGCCAGGGGTTGGGCCAGAAGAGGCAAGGCCTGGTCCTTAGAGGCCAGAACTGCCCAACTCACCATCTTCTGGAGGCGCTGGGAAGGGCTCACTTCTCCGGGGCGGTGTCCGACCTGCCAAGGCAAAGGGGGTTGATACTTGGGTCCCCATAAGCTCTCTGGGAATAGGCCCTGTATGTGGCCAAGGTCTTAGGACAGATGCATGGCTAGAAAGTGGTCCCCAAGCACATGCTCCTGGCCCTGTGAACCCATATGCACCTATAGACTGCTTAGAGCAGGGCAGAGGTTTGGCAGGAGCCACCAGTGAGTGGTGCTGGACCTCTGCTGGTCCAGGTGGCTTCCTGTGTTTAGAAATCAGCCTAGTGCAAGAATGTAGAGAGCAGGTAAGGTTTAGGAGATACAGCCACAGCAAGGTGCCAGGCTGTGGGGTGGGAGAGAATATGGCCTCACTGATGCTGTTCTTGGGCTGGAAGATCTCATTGTAGTCCTCCGCGTTCTGGATCTCAGCCCGGGACTCACGCTCATCCCTGTCATCTTCACTGCTGGGGCTGCGCCTCTCGCTCTCTGAGTTGTGCTTTACCCTAGCGGTTGCAGAGTCAAGCAAAGAGGCCAGGATCCTCAGTGAGGCCAAGGGCTGAGTGTTGAGGAACCTTCCTGGGACATACACCCTGCTGAGGCCCATCAGCACCCACCTCTGAGGCTTGCTGCAGGTCGTGCTGGGCCGCTCGTAGATGCGGCGGAGGGAGACACCAGGGTTAGGGGTCTGTTGTGTCAGAGGCTGGCTAGCCTGCACGGGGTCCTGGGTCACAGTTCCTGTCCTGGTGACTCTCGTCAGGTCCACCACATAAGAGGAGACATTACTCTGGGAGAAAGCCACACCTATCTGTGGAACACGGCAGAGTTGGTGTGGAGTGGGACCAGACCTTGGGAGGCTCCTTAGGTGG
The DNA here is from genome assembly GCA_019843815.1 of Montemys delectorum. Taxonomy (NCBI): domain Eukaryota; kingdom Metazoa; phylum Chordata; class Mammalia; order Rodentia; family Muridae; genus Montemys; species Montemys delectorum. The sequence goes on from JADRCD010117551.1 coordinate 19,961, forward strand.
GAGCATTGGGGGGCGGGGGGATGACGACTCTCACCAGCTGGTCATTGCAGATGGCCAGGTCAGCCACCTTGCCCCAATTGACAAGGACCACATCAAAGCAGCGCTCGGGCTCCCAGCCATAGACACGCAGCGAGTCTTGGCAGCCGCTGTACAAGCAGCAGCCATCGGGGTTGAAGAGGACACTCCTAGGCCAGGGGAGAGTTGTCTGTCAGTCCTAGGCACCTAGCTGGTACCCGACACCAAGAAAGCAGATGAGCCCAGGACAGAGCAGTAGGAGCAGAGGCAAGGAAGATCACCCGTACCAACATCCCACTACTCGTCTAAGGGACAGAGGGCCCAAGTGCTCTGCCTACCTGACAGGCCCTGGCTCCCCTTCAATGCAGCTCACTACCTGGAACTTCTCCAGGTCCCAGAAGCGGATTGTCCTGCAAAGATGGCCACAGGAAGCCAGTCCTTCATGCTATCCAGGGCCTCTCCAGGGCTCTCCCTGCAGGGGCACTAGGAGTGATGTCTGGGGCAGGGATAGCCCTGTGCATGCAGAGGGGAGGGTGAAGATGACCTAGGCTGTGCCCAACAGCCCTGCCCCAAAGCTAGCCTCAATTGCCAGAGGTCTTCCCTGCACTGTATCCCATTAGGGAGTGTGGATCCTAACCAGCCAGTACAGGTGCAGGACACTAGCCAGGGAGGGATGGGACCAGGAACCAATCCTGGCTTAAATTTAGTCTATGTAGGCTTTCAGGCGAATGAAAAGATACCCCTCACCTGTCGGAGCTGCCAGAAGCTAGGAGATACTCATTGGGGTGAAACTCCACCACGTTGACAGGCCCTGTATGACCCGGGAACTCGGACATCATCTTGCCAGCTGTCAGATCCCAAAGCTAGACCAGGGTGGAAAGAGGAAGAGTCAGGCAAGGCCCTAGCTACCCGAGAGGAGCCTGAGCTCCCTCTCTTCTCTCAAGCTTGGGGGGCACATAAACCCAGTCAGCAGGGACACAGTCTATGTATGATCAGGATACCTCTGGGCATAGCCTGCATACCCACATCAGGAGTTACCTTCACTGTGTGGTCATCTGCTGCTGACGCCAGCCACTTCCCATCAGGGCTGAACCGGAGACACCGCACAGCCTGGCTGTGCCCCTGAGGAGAATGAAAAGAACCAAGCTCTTTGGAGGGGCCTGGATCTCATAGCACCTCCCCATCCCTACTGCCTGCCCCCAAATACAAGGCCTTCTTAGGGTCCAGCCACAGAGAAGGTGGATGCTCACTACTGGGAGACATAAGGAACATTTCTTTTTATGTACTTTCTATGTGTTCTCCCAGGCCTCCAGGAAATCCCCAAGTATGCAGCTTGTTACATGTTAAAGGTGTTTTATGGCCTCTTCCAATAGCCACAGTACTGTACATACCTAAGAGCAGGAAGCCCAGTACCCAGGGACACCAGCTATCTGACTGCCAAAGCAAAGCTTGGAAAAGTTTAATATCCGTGGCTCTAGGGGTCAGAAGGGCCACCCAAGGCCTTCATCCTAGCCCAGGTCTGTTCTGAGTCCCCTGCAATGGACTGCAGTCCCCCAGCCCCACTGGAGTGTGGACCCAAGCTCTGTGTGGGGTCACAGGAAACCAGCACAGACCATGCTTACCCTATATCGGAAGACACAGCCTTTCCTCCTGATGTCCCAGAGCTACAGGGGAGAGAAGCAGAGGTGGGGGTAGGAAGGGTGAACTACAAGAAGTTGTTGTGTCCCTGGAGGCTAGGCCAGAGGGTATAGAGTACAGTTCTGGGCAGAGAGGACTCTGGATACCTCTAGGTCATGACAGCCCCAAAAAGAAAGGTTGGAGGTTTGCCCAAGCTGGGAATCCCAAATTGAAGGGTTTGGCCAGAGTCCACGGGTCCTCTGTCCCAAGGATAGTGAGGATGTTGCCATGAGGGGAAGATGCCCTTACATTTGATATTGAGAGATGGGTGGCAGAGTGGTACCTCACCTTGATATTTGTGTCCTGGGAACCTGAGGCCACAAATTCACCATAGGGGTGGAAATCCAGGCTGCAGATGTTGGCTTTGTGGCCCATGAGTGTTCGAAGAACTAATGAAGCAAGATAAAGCAGAAGTGCCGTGTTAAGTGTTGGCTGGTGGGCTATACAGAGAAACCCTGTCTCGAAAAACCAAAGTGTTGGCTGGCCAGCAGAAGGCACCTAAACCTGTGCCTGTGTGCAAAGAACCTGGGATGTTCGTATGAAATCGGAGATCAGTCAGAGCCCTGCCACCCTGACAGCCCCACAGCCATTTTTGTCACTACTCACATCCCCAGGAAAACACAAGGCATTCCCTGTAGCCTGTGTGTATCATGGCCCTGGGCAGCAGTAGTCACAATGCTTGGTCACATAGTGGCCATGGGGCTACTATGCCGGGTGAATAACCCCCAGGCCAGTACCGAGGAGATAACAGAGAGGGGCTGCAATCAGGGAAGCTGCTTGGCTAAAGAATCCAGGAACACAAGGGACAAACATCAGCTGGATGGCAGTCACGGGCAAGAAGAGGATATGGCTGGGACTTAACAATGCCCAGTGGGATGCATCTATCCAAGTGACCTTGAAGATGGCCCTAAAGCAGGTGAGACTGGAGGACAGTCGCAGACTAGTTATCTACTGCTGTCCTGGTCTGGCAGGCCAGGTGGCAAACTTGTGTCTCCGAGTATTCCGTTCAAGTCTGTCTCTTGTCTTGCTTTTTAAAAGTTTTATACTTCCACTGCCCAAATAAAGCCTACCAGCCCATGAGTGGTAGGCCAAAGGCTACAGAATCCAGCAATCCCTAGGTTATGCCAAGGTTTAACAGGGACTGAGCTCTCACATTAGGAACAGGTATGCAAAGATCCAAGCACAGATGAACTGAGTAACTACTGTAGAATCCACCCGTCTACACTAGGATGAACTTGGCAGCCTGACAAAGCTAGATCTGTTTCGGCTCTGCTTCTTAACTGCTGTGTGACTCTAGGCCAGCGCTTATGCTCTCTGACCTACAGGTTGGTTTACAATAAAACCAAACAATAAGAAAATAAACACCAAATACTCAGAGTGGGACTGTGCAGGTCCCACTCTAGTTTCCTCCAGTCTGCCCTCTGGACCTTCATTCTTCCTGCCCGGCCTCAGCGCATGAGTCTTCTCCCTCTTCTGGTCTGAGAGGATGCACCACTCAGAGCTATAGCCATCGGGTGCCTCCCATCACTGCACATCCACTGAGCATTCTGGTGTTCAGCTTTGGCTGACTGTTAGCTCAGAGCCCCTCTGACAATGTTAGAAGGTGGGTGGAGGGTGGCTCAGAGTAAGACATCCTGCCTGAGGATGGCCAGCAAGGGCTGCCTCTGGAGTTCTGGGCCTCAGGAGTGACCTGGAGCCAGAGCTACTCAGGCAGGAATAGCACAAAGGGAACAGCCACCCTAGCCGGCTATTAGCTGGGGCCCAGGTCCACTGTCCATCTAGCCCACGCTTGGTTTCTGATGAGCACTGAAGCTGGGACGATGCCTCCTCTTCATACCTGAGGATTCTGCCAAGGCACCTGACGCATCCACACTATGGATGTCGAACTCAACTACACCCCACACTGAGCACATGGCTTTCCCTGCTCCTTAGCTGTCTTGTATTGCTACAAGTTCAGGATGCTGTCCCAGCCACCTCTTGCCTTGCTGCCACAGCAAGGGAAACTCAGACACTAGAGGCTGTGGTGGGGCCCACCTGACACAGGCTGGCTTCCTGAGCTGTGGGTGCCTTCCTGTGGGATTCAGCAAGCCTGCGCTCTTCCCTCCCATGCACCATGGAAAGCTGGCAGGACCACATTCTTCTGCCATGACTTCTGCCCTTGCTTGTCTTTCCCAGGGGATGCCTGGCCTTGGTCACAGGCTCTAGGGACTGCAGAGTGGAGTGATTGTTCAGTCTCTGCTCATATCCTCCACGGTTATTTGTGGCTCTCTCAGAAGCCCCTGTGTACCTGAAGCTTCTCTGGGTTCTCCCCTCTTCTGGCCAGTGGGATGGCAGTGGCCCTGAGATCTTAGCTTTCCCTTCTGAAGACAAGCTTGAGAATTGTCAACTGAGGTAGTAATAAACAGCAGAGAGCACGGGGTGGGGGGTTGGGGGGGTATGGAGTTCTGCTGCCTACAGCCTCAGGGTTTTCACTAAGCCCCGGGCCTTAATGGTCTCAGCCTGCCCATCTATCAAGATGGGGGGCCTGCTAACCAGGCTGTATGGTCTGTTTCCACCTTGCTATATGAAGGCATCACTCTCAGTGACCGAGGAAGTTTGGGGTGGGCTGTGGCTTTGTAGCTTTCCCTTTGACCCTTGACCCTTTAGCAAAGCATGAAGAATGGTGATATTCAATGGGGACTGCCTGCCTTCTGAGACACCATGTTCTGAGACACATCTGAGCCTGCCATTGCGGTATGGTACTCCTGGCCTCTCATGTCCAGTGATAAGTACAAAACGCTCTGAGGCCTGATGTGGCCTGAAGGTCTGCTGAGACAGCGCTCAGCTGTTTGTCATAAGGGCATCCTGGAGCTCTGGGCTCACCACAGCATCAACATAGAGTCACTCCAGAGGACTAAAGGATGCCATCTTTCCCAGGGCCCACAACACAAAACCACCATTCCTGAACAAGGTTAAGCTCACTGCCGGGCACATATGCTAGTGGCTACTGTTATGCAGTAGAGCCTATGCCAGAAGGATCTTTTAGACTCAGCCAGACTCAGGGATCTCTCACTGGACAGAGAAGGCTGGAGCCTCTGGATGCAGCAGCTGGCCCCAGAAGCAAGCAAACCAACTCTACTCAATCTCCCAAGGTTGGCCTGAACAATGTTTGGAAGACCATGCTGAGTTTGCTATCAGTACTGCAGCACAGGGGTTGGGGGGAAGGATTCCACATCACGTTCCAGATTCTTCTAACAACTTTGTGGGGCTGGTAGCACCTTTGAAGAAGGTGAGACTCTGTGTGGCCACCACCCAGGCTGTGAGTTTCTAGACCAAAAGGAACCTGTGAGGTCCAAGCTTAGATGTGAGAACACACCCACAGAAGGGTTTGTAGTGGTGAGGCCTAGATGGTATCTTACAAGCCTAGGGCAGAAGAGGGAAGGCAGAAGCAGATCCCATGTTACGGGCCAGCTGAAAACAGCACCGGATTCCACCTGCAACTCTGGAACCTAAAAGCAGTGCAGTGGCACCTTCAAAATCCCATTAGTAAATTATTTCCAATAGAACTCTACACTTGAACTCTACAGAGTCACTTTTAGCCATGGAGGGTTTCTAACACTGGGCCTGCCATTCACCCTCAGTGCCAGAGACCAAACCAGGGCCTCCTACAGGCCAAGCAAGGGCTCTACCTCTAAGTTATGCACTTGCCCCTGCACTCTGACACAGGATAGACTTGAACTTGCAGTTTTCCTGCCTCTGCCTCCTGAGAGCCTGGTCTCTAGGTGTGTATGACACCACACCTAGCTCCCTCCATCTGGAGAGGAAGAAGAACTGTAAAGCCCAGGACAGCCAAGACAGAGATGAGGAGGCCATGGATGGTAGCTAGCCTGCAATCAGGTCTCCCGAGCCCTGGGCCTGAGGAAGACAGAGCTGGACTTGAGGAGGGGCTGGAAGCCAGCTCCTCTAGCAGTGCACCTGTGACAGTGACTAACGGTGACAGACAGGGATTCTGAAAATGCACACGGAAAAAGGATCAATAGTTCATCCCACAGAAACCAACTTACGAAACAAACACTTGGGGTCCTTACAGCACAAACACTGACCATGTAAATGGTCTGCTAAGACAGGAAGAAAAATGTGGGCAGTGGGCTTGGGCTTGGCGTGGCTCCTCAGAGCCAAGTCCACCTTCTGGAAGTAGCAGCCCAATGCCCCAATGACTCTCACTCCAGGAGGGTACAGTTTTTGAGGATTTTCTGTTTGTTTCTTTGAGGTGGGGGCCTTATACCACAGGCTAGGCCGGCCTTCAACTCCATAGCATTTCTCTTGCCTCAGCTTCCTGAGTGCTGGGACTCTAGGCAGGCACAGTGTAAGTGTGTAAGGGCCAACCTGGTTTTGTTTTGTTGTTCTAAAGGGAAAGGAAAGTGCAATGCTGTGGGTTTAGGAAAGCGATGGTGATGCTGTGGTCATGACAGCAAGGAGGGGAGAACAGAGGCTCTGAGAACAGGGGTCGGGGAGGGTTGTGCCATCAAGGCTCATGATAAAATAAACTTTCAGACCGGGAGGTGGTAACACACGCCTTTAATCCCAGCACTTGGGAGGCAGAGGCAGGTAGATCTCAGAGTTCAAGGCCAGCCTGGTCTACAGAGTAAGTTCCAGGACAGCCAGGGTTACACAGAGAACCCTGTCTTGTAAAACCAAATCAAAAAACAAAAAACAAAACAAAAAAAACTTTCAGAACATGTGTTATTCCTGTCAAGGTGAAAAATTAAATGAAGACAAAGGGAAGAGAAGCAAACAGAAGATCAGTCACCAACACTCACCCTAGGTGGGATGCTCCCCAGTACCTTACTGGCTCTTCCCACATGGCAATCTACCTATTCACATGTCCTGCAGGCTACCTCCTAGCACTTGACGTCCTTCTGGGTTTTGAATACACGCATGTACATGTACACACACCTTACTGTACATCACTTGGGCATCTCTCCTCATGTCAGCAATTGGGAGACGGCAGTGCCCACTGCTGCTGGGTTGATAACGTGACATGGATGGCACCACCCACTCTGCTCAGTGCTCAGGGGACAAAGCACTCAGATCTCCTGGAGGTGGCAGCCCAATGCCCCAAGCCCGAAGTGGGACCCACACACAACAGAACATTAAGAGGGAGGCCTACTTTTAGCAGCTTCCAGGTCCCAGACACGGATGGAGCCCGACTGGGAACCAGCTACGATGAGCTCCTCAGGGGTGTTGAGGCGGACACTCTCCACGGGAGATGTGTGACCTGTCAGGCTCTGCAGAGAGAGGGTGGCAGCTCCAGTGAACTGCAGGGGTGACCCTCCTCCCCCAGACACTGCCCCAGATTTAGGGTCCCTGAGAACAACTTCTGTAAGAAATAATACATGGTGAGCTGTTCTCTAGGGCCCACCTATAACCTAACTCAGATGAGCATGGTGGCTCATTGGCACAATGGATGAAGCAGCCCTTCAAATACCTGTGACCCTAGGAGACAGAAGCAGGAGGATGAGTTCCAGGTTAGTCTGGACTACATACTGAGACTCTGAAGAAAAAAAAAAAAGGAGCCAAACTATTCTTAAACCCTAGGCACCCCTCAACCTTATTCCCTCTAGAGTGCTCCTGGCACGGGCATCGCCTGCAGAAATGGCTCTGGGGCACTAGACGGGAACAGGGGATCAAGATGAGGACATGTTGAACCTTTACCATCCAGGCTATTCCCATCTCTGTCTACTCTGACTGTAGAGGCCATAGCAAGCTAGGAATGCATCTCCACTGCCTGCCTGCTGGGTGCCTGACTCCCTGGGGAGTGCCAGCTTCATGCTCCAGGGGCCTGGGAAGGTCTGCTGGAGAATAGGTAGGTTCTTGCAAGTCTAAAGCACACAGAGCTCTCCAGGAGAGTTGGGCCAGGTAAGGTGGGAGCTGTTGTCATCCTCAGTTTTTGGAAGGGAAGACTGGAACCCAAGTCCAAGGTGTCTGCCACTCTCTGCTCAACGTTGGCCCCCTTCACCAGTGTTAGCTAAGACAACATTTCCGATGGGGACATGTGGGACACGGGCGTTCCTCAGCACCAGTGCCTGAGCCTGTAGTTGTAGCAGCTTGCTTACAATAGTAGGAGTCTACATGGGCCCAGGCTTCCAGGATCACAACTGGGCAACCACAACCCCATAAGGAATGCACATTCTCCTCTAACCCACAATCCAAGGCCGGGTGTAGTGACACACATCTGAGATCTCAGAGGTAAGGAACATCCCTGGTCTCCAAGGCAGAAGAATCTACAAGCTCAAGGCCAGCCTGGGCTACACACTAAGACCCTGTTTCAAAAAAAACAACAGTGCCACAACTTTTCGGGGACCTTATTCTGTAAGCACAAACCCAAGGCTTTTCATGGCAAGAGACTGGAGTCCATTTAAATGTCCTCCACAGGAACCCTTCAGACATGAGGAGACTGAGCTCCACAGGGCTGCGGTGTACACAGAATGAGACCCTGGAGGGAAACTGGATGTATTTTCCGTGGACTAAATAATTCCAGAACACAGAAGGGGGCCTAGTTATCTCCAGAGAGGGCACAGGGGTCACTGAAGGGAGAGATACTTCAGCACTGATCTTATCTTTTAGTGAATTTTCATTTTATCTTTTAAAAACTATATTTAGGCAAGCACTCTACCACTGAGCCACCTCTCTAGCCTGGGCTGATTACTTTTCAATTTATGTATATTACTTTGGCATTTTATGGGGAATGAAAACATTTGAATCCTACAAACAGAACAAAACAAAAACAGGGGCTCAGGAAATGGTTAAGGGCACTGTCTGCTCATCCCGAGGCCCTGGAGTCAATGCCCAGCAACCACATGGCAGCTACCAACCACTCATCTGTAATACCATTTCCAGGAGATCCAGTGCCACCTTCTAGCTTCTACAGGCACAGCGTGCACATAGTAAATAAACATACATGCAGGCAAAATTCCCACCCACACTCACACCCAGATAAAATAAAATAAACACAAAAATAAAAAAGGATAACAATAAAAATGAAAACAAACAAACAAATAACAAAGCGATTCTCTTCTTACTGAACCTGGACATACTGACTGTGATCTGAGCGGGTCTCAGTTTCACTCAGTCTCACAAAAATCCCTGAAACAACCAAGCTTTCACTAACAGCTATCAACTTCTCTCATCTTTGTTTTTTGTTTTCTTGATCAAAAGTCAAAAGAATGACAATTGCTTAAGGTGTCTAGAGGGGACATGGGGCACAGCCATGCTCCCATGCTGCAGGTGAAAATGTGAAGTGACTCCTGGGCGGAGCCTGCCGAGGACAGCTTCTCAGAGCCGCATACTCTGGGCCTGCTCAGAGGTTTGGACAAATGAGATGTTCGACATAGTGTGGTTTAGCAGAACCAAAAAGCTGGAGTCAGCAGCCCTGCTGATAACAGGGTGGGGCTACGCTAATTACAGCTCATCCCAGTGGTGGATACCAAAGAAGCCACGTAAAAGCAGGCTGTAAATCAGTATTTGTTGACATAGGAAAATCCTCATGACACTGCCCTGCTAAAGAAGCAGGTCACACTAGAGTAAGATCGTATTCCGAGATACATGCAGGTGTGTGCACACATTTATGTGCTTCTATTCCATTATCTAGAAAGGTGCAGACTAACATGGGGTCATCTTTGGCCAACAGAAATGCCCGAAATTACTGGCTTCCCTCCTGTCCTGGAAAGCAGCCTGTAGCCTTGTACCCAGTGTGTGACCAAAAAAACTGCTTAAACAATGGCCTCCAACAGAGTGCCCTCTGATCTTTTCTTTAGACAAAAAATACCCACACACAGCTGGCACTTAAGAGAGCGGGGCTTATTTAAACCTTCCACGACTACTCTGGAGTTCTGTCTGTCACCCTGCTTCCTGAGAGCTGTCCTGGGCTATCCTGGGCCTTACTGAGCAGACAACTGGGGTAGCACTAATGGTATGCTGGGATGAGCAGTGCCTGCAGAAGGTGCTCCCCCGCCCCGGAGTGGGGGTGGGGAGCACATCATCACTTACCATGATGCAGTTAGGCTTGTTTACGGACCACAGGTTGACTCGGCAGTCATCCCCACCAGTGGCCAGTAGCCGCCCCGAGGCCTTGCCCAGCACCAAGGAGGACACATTGCTGGCATGGGCGATGATCTCTTCTGCATAGGACAGGAAGGAGAAAAAATGGTCAGGGGACTTTGACAGGCCATATGGAGGAAGTTCAGCCACCAGCTGTGAGCAGGATGCCCAGGTAAAGCGCTGCCTGTCTCAGGACTTGTGAGGGTGACTGCCTCCCCACCTTAGCCTGCGCTGCTCACAAGCTTCCTCCTGAGTTCAGTTCTCTTCACACAGGCTGCACAGCACACCCCCCATACACACATATTCAACCGGCTGCTGACGGGATGCTGGGACAGGCACAATCACTATACTGAGCACACACTACACATTTCACAGCACACCCCCACACACACATATTCAACCGGCTGCTGACGGGATGCTTGGACAGGCATAATCACTATACTGAGCACACACTACACGTTTGTAAGGCTCACATGTGGGAGGCCAAGACAGAAGGATCGTGAGATCCGGGCCAGATTGGGCCACACGAAAGACCCTGTCAGGAAACAAGCACCTATACATATCAGTGTGAGTAGACTTTTCCTTGTTGCTAGTCCATAAACGATACAATGCAAGAAATATCCAAACAACATTGTACTATATTAAGTATCACAGGTAACAGAGATGAGTCAAGGCAAGGTACTCAGAGGAGACGCGGGTTTCTGCACACACACCACATCACCGTGTAAAGGACTGAGCATATAAAGACTTAGCTATCTGTGTGAAGAGACCCTAGAACCAATTACCAAAGATACTGTGGGAAGACCAGGCAGTGGTGGCTCACGCCTTTAATCTTAGCACTTGGGAGGCAGAGGCAGGCGGATTTCTGAATTCAAGGCCAGCCTGGTCTGCAGAGTGAGTTCCAGGATAGCCAGGGCTACACAGAGAAACTCTGTCTCGAAAAACCAAAGAGAAAAAGAAAAAAAAGAAAATGGACCCATATACCACCTAAGAGCCTTTCAACTGCTCAGGTGCCACCCATAGAGACAAAGCCCACCTGGGGACACACCTTGAGAAGAACTCAAGTTCTGTCTAGGCAGCTGTCCCTAGGTCCCAATTCAGAATCCTGAATCAGGTGCAAGTCTGCCAACTGCATGGCCTTGGACAAGTCATGGATCCTCTCTGAGAGAGGGTCCTTGTGTGGAGAACAGGATGACCCCAGGGCCAGGTCATTGGGAATGGGCTGAGGTGCAGACATAAGACCAGCCACAGGGACAGAGTGGCCATCAGGGTCCCAGGTAGGCAGGGAGTAGGTGCCATATAGATAATGGCAGGAGGCAGAAGACACAGCAGGAGCTGGGTAGGAAAGGCTGACTCTACAGATTGGAGATAAGGCCTGTGGACAGTCCACCAGAGCACCAGGCCTGATCACGGTGGGAGGGCCAAAGTAGGGAACATAGGTGGGAACTCGGGCCTTGTCAGTGCTCCAGAAAGAACAAACTCAGCCAAGAATCAACAGGCAGACTAGGCCTCCAGGCCAGGCCCTGGTCTCCAACTTCCTCTGGGAACAAGCAGAAAGGAGAGGGTAAGGGGGAAACTCCAATACGCAAGTGCCCCAAAGGAGCTGGAAACTGGCTTGGGGGGCACAGAGAAGGAATGCCATGGCTGTTAGTAAGGGGTCCTCCCCCTCCTCCCAGGTCCTACTCTACCCAGACTGGGTAGCTCTTGTGTGAACTGCAGACGGAGGAGGAGACTGGAAAACAGGGCCAGGAAAGCCAGACAGTTAATTTCTGAAATGACACCGGCCTGCAGGGCCTGGCAAGGCACAGCTGGCACAAGCAGCTGCTGGCCCCATGAGGGTGAGAGTTCCTTGTAAGCCCGGACACTTTCAATCTAGGTATTGGGGGGCCTGCCACCTGAGCCCGCTGGAGCAGGGCTCCATTCTGAGCCTAATTCTAATTCTGGGGCTGAGGCTCCAGAGCAGAGTGCTCAGAGCAGCTGCACTGCTCTCCTGCTGGGTTGGATAGACATATAAGGGTTTACGGCTCAAGCTTGTGGACAGCTGTTCCCAAGCGTGCAGAAGACAAGACTCTAGACTCCATGGTAACCCTTTCTCCTTGCTGATGTGTGAAAACTCCATGGTCTCCTTGAAATCTTTCCAATATACAAAGCTTCCTGTCTCCGGCCCTTACACTTGCTGTTCATACACCCTCTACCTTCATTAGTAATTAACTGATTCAAAGCATGCATGCTCGAACAAGTGCAAATACACACATGCACACGCGCGCGCGCGCGCACACACACACACACACACACACACACA
>JADRCD010117582.1:0-19732 GCA_019843815.1 Montemys delectorum
CACACACACACACACACACACACACACACACACTATGAAATTCTCTCCTATTTGTCATGTTTTCTTCCTTCTGCTGTTGGACGGTGGCATACTCTTCTGCACTTTTGACTACTGTACTTTTAGAGGAAAACCATATATTGTGTTACCCAATGCATCTGTATTTCTTCCACGATCTTGAATTCACATGTACTACATGACTTCACTTTTATGTCTTGTCTGCATTCTTCTCCTCTTCACCCGACTAAAGGTGACTGCCAGGATGGCATTGCCATTTCTTGGTATCTGTGGTTGCCATTACTCAATTCAGGTTCTATTGCACGGTGTATTTGTTTGATTTTTGTCTGTTTGTCTTTTCTGCAATGTCTCCCTTCTGGCCACTCTCCAGCCCTGACTCCAGTGTGGTGGTCTGTTGACGGCTGGTCCCTGTCTCTTTCCTACTTTATTGGATGGTCTTCTTCGTGTACATCTCTGCCATTGAAAAGGCTGAGGGGAGTCCCTAGTCCTGGCAAAAGCTTTTCCAGTGTTGTTATGATCCATGGAATAATTACTCCATTTTATATTGCTATTACAAAAGTAATGTGGGAAATTTGACTTTGAAAAATATACCATTACATATATACTACCCTTGTCTACCAATAGAGTATGCAAACATTTTTCAAGTGGGGATAAAGGTATCCTTGTGAAATTTTCTACTTAATATATAGACCTAACTTCCTATATTGCAGGCATTTGATATTTGTTTTGTCTCATTTGACTTATAAAATAGACAATAAATTAGAAATCCATATCTCACCTTATCAACATATTGAGGAAAGTTTTATTTTGTTTGTTTGTAGTGACTGTTGGAAATTATGTTCCATGGTTGTTTTCTGAACGATTTTTTGTCACTTAACAAATACACATTTTCTTTTAAAAATGATTAAAACCAACTTGAAGATAAATGGAGATAACTCATCAGTATTTAAGAGATATCATTTCCATTTTCAATAAGTCATTTGGGAAGCTAATCTGTTACTAAAGGGAAGGACATGTAAGTCATCCATCTCCTTAACCACACAGTGATGGAGGCTCCCTGCCACTGCCTGCTACTGGGTTCAGCAGAGCCTTTGCATATTTATAATTACCCTTCCATAAATAGTTTGCAACTTGACCATAGCATTTTGCCACTCTATTAGAATGAGGCAGAAGGTCCAACTTAAAAGCAAAATCCTTAATGAATTTAACAAAATTAAGCAAAGAGCTTTAGGTTACAGGAGCAGAGTTAATGGATTCAGCTGTTCTTTACTTTCACTTCAACCAACAAATTCTGCATTCATTTTCCAGATGTGAACCTTGTTAAATTAAAATGGAGTGAAATTAATTTTGTGAAACTGTTATATCACCCTTGGAGATAATTGGAGATAACCTAGTGTGTCGAATACCAGAGCTTGGAAATCAGTATTTGTAGGCTTGGTTTTCTGGAGCTATGTTACAAAAGGATTCCAAGGTCCCATTTTAATGAATATTTCTACACTTTTGCAAGGCCTCTTTTATGTGACATAGCTGTCACCAGAATTGAATTGTGGCAGGGCCAGTTCCACATCCTGAGTGAGGGTAGGGTAATGCAGCAATATGGTTAGTGTGTACACCACAGCCCTCAGCATCACCTGGAAGCTGGTGGGCAAATCACACTTGTTTCTCCTCAGATCAGCCAACATTTTCTACATGGGTGTAGGCAAGAAACTGTGAAGACCATTCAAACTTGAAGATCTTCTAATCTGCAAGTCCCATAGTTATTAACTACACCCAGCACACTCTCAACTCTCTAATTATATATTCCATAGAAATATCCCCAGTTTCTCATCCATCATCATACACTACAGACTGTCAATCTAAACAAAAAGTATTAATCACCAATTGCTTCAAGATCCTTGTCTGTTTCCTGAAATGATCCAGTTGAACAGGTTCAAATATAAACAAGAGATTCAGATCACGGGATGGAGCATGCAGAGTCTTGGTTTTTCTCAGGGCAGTGAGAGGATTCTTCACTCCTGTGTTCCTCCGACAAGCAAAGGCAGCTGAAGTGAACCCTGTCCAGGCCCTGCTTTGGCACTGAGATGGGGATTTTTGTTTTGGTTTATTTTTTTGCTTTGTACTGGGTTTTTGGCTCATGCCTCTGTTCTTTCACTATGCAGGAAACTATCTGCAAAATGAGTCAGATTTCAAATTCTTTGAACTTAATCAGGCAGATGTTTTCCTATGGGACAGAGGTTGTTAATCTCTCTACCAAGCTGTTGATTGTTTCTACACACTTAGCAGTTTGCTAAGTGAGATGTGGCCGTGCTGTTGTCTAATATATGAATGAGCTTTTAAAAGTAATAGGAGCATTTCTTAAATTCCATGTTCTACTGTTTTTATCTACAGGTGCCGGGTATATACTGGTGTCACCAGCAGGGTCACATTTTTAAATACACTGTATTAGTGTCATTTAAAAATTTTTGAATTTAAAAATACACTTCGCTAGGTGTAGGACTTTGCAATCTTGGAATTGGCCAGGCTTGAGTTTGCAAAGATCCTGCAGATGCTGTCTGGAGGAGCTATTGGCAATGGAGAGCTGCTAGAGGATAAGTCAGTTTTCCTTAGGAATGTAGTAGCCCTCATTAAGCAGAAGATTCTGCAGTAGGAGGTTACCCATCAAAGAATATGTAAGCAGAACAAATTGGATGTCATAGGTTAACATGAAAAGTAAGAGGACAGAAAGTTGGGTGGTTAAGGGATGGGAAGTGGATATGAGGGGATTTGGGAAGGGGATGAATATGTTATAAATGTATGAAATTTTCAAAAAAATATATACACATATATAAGACACACAAATACACACTCTTAAACACATATATGCTCTACTAAAATATACATGTAAACTCATTTTTAAAAAATATGAATTCTTAGAACAATGCCTTTATAAATTAGAAACTTGACTATAATAGATTTCATAATACAACATGTAATCATTAAAACGTTTATATGAGTTATAAAGCATTTATGATGAGCTTTTAATTTCTTAATTTATTGCAGTTGAGACAAATATAATTTTAAGAAACCTAAAAATAAAATCATTTTAGATTTGACTTCTCAAATGCAGATTTTGGTAATAGAATTTCACTTGCCAAAACACTTTCACTACCTCCTTAAGCTGGGAGAACCATAAAAGGACAATATTTACACTGTGTTGGCCCAAGTGCTCTTTGTATGGGGTGACTGAGTCCATATTTTATGTCTATTACTGATTGTATTGGATTTGTGTAATGCCTGGTACCTCCCAAAGAGTTACAGTGCCCTGGGGGCTTATTACTATTAGCAATCTCAGAGATCCTGGGTGGATAGTGGGCGCCTCATTTATAAGGACTCGGACTCTGCTTTGCCTTATTTGCTATTGCTTTCTATTGATTATATCAACTTACTTTCTGTTTTATTGATGTTACTCAAGTGTTCATTTGCATTGAAGGCTGAAGAGGGAAGATTTGCCAACACAGAACAGTGGTTTTTCATAAGAGCTTCCCCCAGTAATTAAACAGTTAAATAAATGTAAGGAAACAGAGTGTACAACTTGAGAATGGAGATCTTAACAAACTTCTTTATTATGTTTACTTGATGTGCCACTTAGCCTAAAGGAACACGTTTACCTGAGTGATACACAGTATTTTATACAGAGTCCTTTTGGATGGTGTCAAGGAGGAAAGAACCTAAGTCCAGACTCACAAATCAAAGTTTTGTTTTATCACCCTTGGTTCATCCATGCAACTATTTGTTTTATTATCCAACAATATTTTCAGAGGTAACAACAGTTCTGGCCAGAGCTCTGGGAATGCTCAGGCAGCAGGAGTACGAAAAGGAACTCGAGCTAATACTTTTCTTTTTGCTTTTGACTATATCAAAGGATAGAGAAAGCAGTTTAAGAAGGAATATGTTCCTCCATTGATCATTCCTCAAGTAAAGGAATTGGAAACTTTCAGGCTGCTTGAATGCCACTTTTCCTAAAACAACTATTAGCCGTGGCTCAGCGATTCATTTGATAAACACCTAAATGGTCATTGTCTCCATTTTATCAATGATACTGATACATCATTTGATTCTCTTTTCCTTTATTCTTGATGACACCTAAATATATCTATATATCTGTGTGATTCAACTAATCATATATAATTTCTAAACTATCACTGATATGTGGTGTGAAGTTGAAGCCATTGACAATTGATTTTGGTTTTGCATTATTTTGGTTCTTTTTTCTGAGACAAGGTTTCTTTGTATATATAGTCCTGGCTGTCCTGGAACTCACTCTGTAGACCAGGCTGGCCTCAAACTCAAAAATTCATCTACCTCTGCCTCCCAAGTGCTGTGATTAAAGGCATGTGCCACCACTGCCTGGCTGGTTTTGCATTTTGTAAAAGTTTTCAATCATATACTTTTAAATTTTCAGCAAAGAAATGAATAGAGCTATATGGGCCATTTGATATGGGGACAAATACATTCTCTGTTCTTCCATACTCTGATAAGTTAATTTACAAATATGCATTACATTATGTATAGTTTGCAGGGTGCGTAAGTTATATTTTGAAAAATGTGTTAAAGCCTTTATAAAATTAGAAAATGATGAGAAAAAAGCAAAGAGGGTTTGTTGTAGGTTGCAGATAAGTCCAGTGAGAGTCAATTCCTATGTAAGTATCTTAGCTTTAATTCACGATTCTTAGGTTGCATGGCATTCTCTATTTCTATGTTGTTGTGGACATGCACAGTGGATTGATGCTTTGATACGCATCATGGCATATATATATCAAGTATACTAAGTATACTTTTGAGTGTACCAAGACAATCTCTATATTAATTTGGTAGGAACAGCAGTCTCCATATTGTAAGATTCATGAAGCTCTGTTTATGTTCAGTTTTGAATACATGTTTGTTAAATAAAAGTATGCATGAAATTATAAGCGATTCTGTCCAGACAAAATGGCCCTTGTCACATTGTTTGATAGCACAGACTTATAGATTTTTCTGCATTAATATACTGTCTCCATGTGAGAATTAGTTGGTTTGGAAAGTAGAGAATTAATATAATTTAGACATGTAAAAACTAGTAGAACAAGAAATAGGGCAATTAAATCTGATTTACAGCAAGTAGGAGTGAAAAGTTTACATTCTGAAATTAATTATATGAGTTTGTGTTGAAGTTACAATCAGGAAGGAAGTTTCTTAGAAAAGAAAGAGATTCAGCAGAATTTTGTACATGCCCATCCCAACTACAAATTAAAGATACTATATTTAACTAATGGGTCAGAGTCCATTTAGAATGAAACACTACACTTCTATTGAAATGCCTGAAAATTAAGCTTTATGTGTTCAAATGTATCAACTTAGTGATAGTTTAGAATCAAAAGATTGTGCTGATCTTGATATTTCTTTCCATATATCCATGTTGCAAGGTATAGGAGGGACAGTGACTCTGTTCCACAGGGTTGTCAAAGATGTGTGCTTTGGGCCAGATCATGTGTGAAAGAATGAAAATCTTCAGTCAGCAAGTTTTTAATTTTTTTTTTCTATTTCTCCAGACAGTAACCTTCAGGAATGCCACCTATTTCTTGTACAGGATATCCCGAGGTGACTTTTCACTCTGAAATTCTGAGATCTTGCTGTGTTAATCTTTGGCTTTTAGTACACTGACACTGATTCCATTCTGATTCTTGCTCACTCCTCCCTTTCCTATTCTCTTATGCCAGGTCACTGATAGTTTCCATTAAGCTTCTATTGCCTGGGCACTGGAGTCCTAGTTTGCTCTTAACTTTCCAAATGTCTTTATTGCTCATTGTTCACTGCAGGGCGAGCTTCATCCCAAGTACTGGTACAGGAAGGGTCTTCTCTGACCTTTCCTCGTGCCCTCTTAGAGCATTTGCCAAGTTCATAGTGATTCCTTAACTCTCAGATTCCTTTGGGGATTCTGTAACTCGAACAAAAGAAGCTAACATGATGTTTAGAGACAGCATTTGTTTGTTGAGATCCTTGTGCTTTCAAGATGTAAGTCTACTCTTCCCAAGGCTGATGTTAGAAACCACATTTGAATTTTTGGAATACCAAAGACAGAAGGGCTAGAAATCTGGGATGCCATTGCTAAGAGGGTGCTTGATGAAATCTAAAGTTCTTCCAGTGGATGGTTAGCTTCTTTTAAGGTAACAAGTTGATGGAATAAATTCCATTGCCCATACTCTATTTGGGTATTAAAAGTAAATAGTTAGAGACAATTACTATCTCATGTGTATTGTAGAAATGGCCAATATATGTCAGGAACTTGGAATTTAAAAATCTCATGCATAGAAAACATTTTTAGATATTTAAAAAATTTTAGATTTTGAGTGAGAGCAACACATACCGACTAGCCTCATAAGTTTTTGTTTGCTTGTCTCTTAAGTTAAATATATTGTGGAAAGTTTTAACTCAGAACTTAGTGAGCAAAGAGAGGAGGGAAAAATGACCTTTCCTCAATGCATTTGAAACAGCTTCCCATAGAGAAAGACTGTTGGACTCAGAGGCAACCACATTACTCAGCTCCCTAGTCTTTGGCCTCAGTCTGAAGCAGAGGTAGGGACTCCTTTCTTTCAGTGGGAAATTTGCAAATGCAGGCACTTTCCATGGAACAAGTTAATTTAATTCCTCCCTTCGTTTCATTTTCCATGCAGTTCAGAATCCTTGGAGTTTTCCCAAAATGATTAATGATATCCAATAGCCCAGCAGTAATTTCAGCCTCTAGTAAGGCAGACATGTAAGACTTCCCCATCAATATAAATTGATTGCTGAGTGGATACACTGATTTTGATGGATTAAGGCTTAAAATTCTAAGTATTATTTTTGATATCAAAATGATACTAGAATGATTTAAAATGAATGGCTACATGAAAGCTGATGTGTAATGACATATTGACTTGTGGAAACATTTCATTGAGGTTAGTTGCCTTTTGATTGTATGCACAGATCATGGTGCCTTACATAATTCAAGTAGGAAATGTTTTCTATGATAGTCATCTTTCTGGTAGCCAGGAATAGACCATGGGTAAATATTCTATTGAAAAGGTGACAATGGCAAGACATCTTTTAACACTGATTTCATTTCAACATGTTTGGAAAACTTTGTGAAAGATATTGTGGGGAATTATAAAAATCTCTATGTGAAGATCATTTCGACAGACATATCACAAGCAGAGTGGTTTTTATGAGATCTCTTATAGAAGAGAAAATTGGATAAGCAGGACAAAAAGGATTTTGAAGGGTTAGGAAGCAATGACTGGTTGCTAGTGTGTGCGCTTAATAAGGTCTAAGCAAGCTATGGTCCTGTAGTTTTTATTTGCTGGCCCATGTGCTATAACTAATTTATACTGTTCATATTTACTAGTCTGGTTTGAGTTACTGGTCAGACAACCAAATATTGCTGCCTTACTCTCAGCATTAGGCATGTAGGCTTAGGAAAGCGGAATAGCAAAAATTCATTTTATTTTATCTTATTTTATTCTTTATGTATCATTATGAAATTGAATATGGAGATTGGAAATTAACAGCCAGGAGCAAACAAAATACAGTCATTTTCATTATGTTGTCAATAGGTAAGAAAAAGGAGAAGAAAGATCTTTCCATATCTCTTTTAAAAAGAAAAAGAAATCCTTATTCTTCATAAGTGCCCAAGAAAAGTAAGCTTAATCTACGGGCACAGTGGTTGGTACACAATAGCCATTCTGCAGAATATGTCTTACCAGTGTTTAGAACTGTCATTCCAATCATGTAGATTTAGCTTCTGCATGTGGGCAACTTTGACCTAGGGACTCTCAGACATGCAGGGCTCTGAGGCTTAGTGGTTCTGCTTCATTTGATTTACAAAGTGCTTTTCAACATTAACTTTGTAATGAATGAGTTTTATTCCCAGAAGATGTTTTAGCCAGGAGTATACATCTTGTGATTTATGACTACATCAAATAATAAAATATAGAAAACCACACATGATGGGCCCCATTAGGTTATTTCTAGATAACTTTCCTCCTAAGTTACATTGGCTATGTTTTTCTGTGTCTATGTCTGATAAGTATATTTATCTTAACATCATATTTTCACAAGATTAATAATACTTCTTTCTTTTTTTAAAAAAAGTCCTTTTTA
The DNA here is from genome assembly GCA_019843815.1 of Montemys delectorum. Lineage (NCBI taxonomy): Eukaryota > Metazoa > Chordata > Mammalia > Rodentia > Muridae > Montemys > Montemys delectorum. Next base: position 8,170 of record JADRCD010117582.1, read on the forward strand.
AAATTGAAGAGAATCATCCTGACATGAACTATATCACCACATTCAATATAACATTGTGTATTTGCATTTTAAAACCATATGGCATTTTATTTTTGATCAGATATTTTGCAGCGACAAGAATTATTAGAAAATTTAAAAAAAGGTGATGAGGTCAAAAGAGATTTTTATACGTGAGCAATAGTATGGCTTCCAAGCTTTACCCTGAACCATAAACATACAAATCCATCTACTTAATTAAATAGGGCCTTTGGCTATTGAACACCAGCATGTGTACAGACTTAGTTACTAGATGTTAGTATGCCAATAGTGAGAATACATAATCCATTAGAAGTAAGACTTTGTTATGTTGCTGACTAGCTACTAATTGATTTTTATATTTGTAAAAATATTTTTTGTGCTGTCAACTATTTCAGTCCAGATACAAATCCAAAGAGGGGTCAATTTTACACTTTTCTCAGAGAATTTTGTGAAATGTCCATCTAATAAACCAGAAGGTCCTTTATTCTGGAGAGGACATGTATAGTGCTTTCTGTGTAACCTACCTCAGTGTGCCAGTAGGCAGGCAGTAGGATATGAAAGATATCTGATGACAGTATTAGATTATAACGTTAATAAGTTCCACTAAAAAATACTTGAGTGCTGGTCTGGGGAGGTGGCTCAGGATAACAGCACTTGCTGCTCTGCAACTGTACCAGATTTTAATTCCTAGCAACACTCACAGTAACTCAAACCTGTCTGTAATTTCAATTTCAGGGGATGCAACACTTTCTTCTGGCCTCTGCAGGTACTGGAATGCATGTGACATATACACTCACACAGAAACATATATTCACATTAATAAAAGTAATTTTTTTATGACTTCTATTTTTGTAAGGTCCAGTCCTTTCCTCCTTCCTGGTCTACCCTCCCACAGTTCCTTATCCCATTCCTTCCCTGTTCTGTCTCCAAGAGGATGCACCCCGTCTACCTCCCCAGCAGCCACGCTCCCTCACTCCCTGGGGCCTCAAGTATCTCTGGGATTAGGGACATCTTCTCCTACTGAAGCCAGACAAGGCAGTCTTCAGGTGGCCTCAGACCAGCTCACACATGCTGCATGGTTGGTGGTTCAGTATCTGAGAGATATCAGGGGCCAGGGTTAATTGAGACTGCTGTTCTTCCTATGGGGTCACCTTGCTTCTCAGGTTTTTCCAGCCTTTCTCTAGTTCAACGACAGGGGTCTGCAATTTCAGTCCAATGGTTGGGTGTAAGTATCTGTATTTGTCTCAATCAGCTGCTTGTTGGGCCTCTTGGAAAACAGACATGCTAGGCTTCTGTTTGTAAGCACACCATAGCAACAGTAATAGTGTCAGGCCTTGGAGCTTCCCCTTGAGATGGATTTCAAGTTGGGCCTTTTCCTCAATCTATTCTCTGTTTTTGTTCCTGCAGATCTTTTAGACAGGAACAATTCTGGGTCAGAAGTTTTGACTGTGGGATGGCAACCCCATCCCTCCACTTGATGCCCTGTCTTTCTATTGGAGATGGGCTCTCTCCACTGAAGGACATTTCATCTAAGGTCCTTCCCTTAGAGTACTAAGTGTCTCTCACTTCCCAGGTCTCTGGAACTTTCTAGAAGGTAGCCCCACCTTTCATTCCTCGAGGTTGGATATTTCCATTCATTCTGCTGGCCCTCAGGGATTCTTCTCTCCTGTCACCCCAACCCCCAATACCTGATCATGTTCCCTTTTCCCTTCCTTGACCCCTTTCCCACCCAGGTTTCTCTCTCCGCCTCCTGTGATTGTTTCCTTCTTCTTTCCAAGTGGGATTGAGGCATCCTCACTTGAGCCCTTCTGTTTGTTAACCATGAGTTTTGTGGATTGCATCCTAAGTATTCTGCACTTACTTTGGTAATATACACTTACTAGTGAGGACACGCAATGAATGTCCTTTTGGGTCTGAGTTACTTCATTTAGGATGATATTTTCTAGTTACCTCTATTTTTCTGTAAAACTCTTTGTGTAAATGAACCGCATTTTCTGTATCCATTCTCTGTTGTGGGACATCTGGGTTGTTTCCAGCTTCTGGCTATCACAGATAAGGCTGCTGTGAACATAGTGGAATATGTGTCTCTGAGGCATGGTGGGGCATTTTTGGGTATATGCCCATCAGTAGTATTGCTGGGTCTTCAGGTGGATTAATTTCCAATTTTCTGAGGAACCTCTAGAATGGTTGTACCAGTTTGCAATCTCACCAGCAATGGAGGAGGGTTCCTCTTTCTCCACAACCATGCCAACATGTGCTGTCACCTGAGCTTTTGATCTTAACCATTCTGATTGGTGTAAGGTTGCAAGGTTGGTTCAATATATGAAAATTCATTAACTTAATCCACAATATAAACAAACTCAAAGAAAAAAATCACATGATCATCTCATTAGATGCTGAAAAAGCATTTAACAAAATACAATACCCCTTCATGTTAAAAGTATTGAAGAAAGCAGGAATTCATGGCCCATAACTTAACATAGTAAAATCAATATACAGCAAACTAACAGCCAATATCAAATTGATTACAAAGATACTTGATGCAATCCCAGTCAAATCAGGGACAAAGCAAGTCTGCCCATTCTCCCTACATCTATTCAATATAAAACTTGAAGTTCTAGCTACAGTAGTAAGATAACAAAAGAAGATCAAGGGGATATAAATTGGCAAAGAAGAAATAAAGTTATCACTATTTGCAAATGATATAATAGTATACATAAGTGACCTTCTAAATTCTACCAGAGCTAATAAACAACTTCAGCAAAGTGGCTGGATATAAAATTAGCTCGAACAAATCAGTAGCCTTCTTTCATACAAATGATAAACAGGCTGAGAAAGTAAATAGGGAAACAACACCATTCATAATAATCACAAATAATGTATAATATCACAGGGTAACTCTAACCAAATAAGTGAGAAATATGTATGACAAGAACGTCTTCTCTCAAGAATGAAATTGAAGAAAACCTCATAAAATGAAGAGATCTCCCATGCTCATGGATTGGTAGAATTAATTTAGTGAAAAATGGCCATCCTACTAAAAGCAGTCTATAGATTCAATGTAATCTCCACCAACTTCTAACACAAGGCAACCCAGTAGGAGAAAACAGGTCCCAAAAGCAGGCAAAAGTGTCAGAAGTACCTCTTGTTCCCACTGTTGTGTCCCACAAGAAGACCAAGGTACACAACCATGGCATATATACAAGGGCCTCCCCAGGTCAGACTCATTCAGAAAAATAAAATGGACTTTCAAATGATGAATATACATTATAATAGTATCTGCATTTCAGTTAATGACTGTAGCAGTTAAATATTATGTGCTGTTCTTGGGAACTTTATCAATGTTTGCTGATTATCTTTAAAGTGTTAGAGAAATCATTTGTAATAATACACTAAGCTTAATTGCAGTAGTAAGAGAAAATATTGAATATCAGTCCAAAGTCTCAAACTCATCTGTCATATAAAAGTCCACTGAAAAATAATGCTTTGAAACATCAGTAAATCAGGTTCAAACTGTCCACACATAGTGTGTGGGATGGGAATAATAATAGAGTGTGTATTGAAAGACACTGAAGAGTATAACAAAAGACACTGCATGCCAACTGCATGATCCGTTCACAAGAGGGAGATGTTGAATTTGCTCTTTCTAGTGGGTACATGTCTTTATAAGAAAGTCATTATAAGCATTAGCTTAGAGTAAGGAAGACGTTTTTAAAATTCATACCTTTTTTTATTAGATATTTTCTTTATTTACATGTAAATTTCTCCTTTCCCAGTTTCCCCTCCAAAAGCAAACAAACAAACAAACACAACAAGAACAAACCCCTGTTGCCTCCTCCCTCCCCATACCTGCCACCCCACCCTCTCCCACTTATTGGCCCTGGCATTCCCCTACACTGGGGCGTAGAACCTTCACAGGGCCAAGGGCCTCTCCTCCCATTGATGATCGAATTTGCAATCCTCAACTATACACATGCTGCCAGAACAATCTGTCCCACTATGTATAGTACTTGGTTGGTGGTTGAATCCCTGGGAGCTCTGAGGGTACTAGTTAGTTCATATTGTTGTTCATCCTAAGGGGCTGCAAACCCTTCAGCTCCATAGGTCCTTTCTCTAACTCCTTCCTTGGGGATCATGTACTCAGTTCAATGGATGGCTGTGAGCCATGGATGGATCTGGAGAATATCATCCTGAGTGAGGTAACCCAATCACAAATTCATACCTTTAATAAGGTAATTTCCAAAACTGTGACTCTAATTTGGAAGTTTTTAAGCACTTAAAAAGTTAACCATTTTTGAGATACATTGTACAGAAAAAAATGTAGAATAGGAGTCTGAGTTACAAAATCTTTATGAATGACTTTTCTTTAAGATTATGTATAGTGTAATGAGGACTCCATACTAGTGCTAGGGATTATAAAGTATACTGATATGTTCTAGAAACCCAAGACCGAAAAAAAATATTGCTTGCAGGATGACCTTTATCATATCTGGGTTGGAAAATAATTAAGATTATGTCAAAAACAAGCATACCATTTGTGCTTTCTAAAAACAAAACAAAACAAAAACAAAACCAAAACAAAACAAAAACTTAACCTTTGCAGTTAGGCATATTGCAGCTTTGACTTGAATTATTTTAACTCATTGAATATAATGACAAGATAATTAAGGCAGAGATAGGTGAAATAATTTATCAGAAGATTTGAGGCTTATATATAGATTTAGACTTTTCATCATGTCTGAAATGAGAAAGTTGAAACCCTTTGCCACAAGAACTATATGTACACTTAGCTTTTCTAATGCATTTGTATAATGGATCTTAAAGATGCTGAGTTTACAAATGAGGTTCACTTTCATTCAATTTGTAACTTTTGACACACTGGTGCTAAACATGTGTTAGTATTTATTTTACAAGTTGTAAATCTTCTATCCAAGATATTAGAATTTTGTTAAGTCACCGAAATGTTTAGCCTGTAATTAATATTTTTGTTATAATAGAGTTTTCTTGTTCATCTATGAATGTTTATCTATGCACAGTTATATCCCAAAGAGGTATTCTAAGAGGGAAAAGCAAGAAGATATGACACACAGGAGAAGGAAATCAGATACTATTCTCTCTGTCATGAGAATCCCAAAGTGAATCATTTAAGAGACCTATGCACTCTGGTCACAGACACTAGGATGGATAAATAATATAGGATCTGTGTGCTTGGGTTTCTCAGGTTGTGCTCTTTCATAATTATGGAGAATAGAAATAATTACTATGTCAATATTTAATAATTGAAAGAAATTTAAACTTAAAGGTATTTAGGTCAATGTTATAGAGATCAGACTCTAGAGGAATTAAAAAAAATTTCATGAAAAACAGATAGATATATTCCCTTTTGCCATTGCCCAAAATGAAACTCAGAAAATATATAAATCATTATTAAATTGTTAGATTGTGGTTGGAGATATGAAGCAGAAATATAAATTACTGAAAATATTATCAGAGGATCCAGTGTAGTTTTGCTTTTTATAAGGAAGAGATGCGATGTTGGAATCATTGAAAACATTAATGGTAAGGATTTTCAAGATGGTTAGCCAAATTTTAGTATTATTTCATATTATAATTGCTGTATCCAAATTAATGATCTTGCATAGGTAGAACATCCCATTCTACCTTTATAGGTGTCCTTGTTTTTGGATATGTATTGAGCCACTTAAACTAAAATTAAAAATGCTCTTTCAAGTGGTTTAACAGCATAATGGTATTATTATTCGTTATTATTCATGATAAAAGGACACAAAACAGATGTGGCAAGATGTTAGCAATTTAAAATTCCATATGAAGATGACATGGATGTTCATATGTAAGTCCTGTTACAAAACAAAGTTTAATAAAGCCAAATAAAATGTAGGAAAGTATTAATGTAATGACTAAAAACTAATGATAATATTGTTACTGATAATTCTGGAAGTACTAACATTGTGAAAGTCTCTAGAAGTCAGAGTACCCACACTATAAATGTTAGAATTGAACGTTGATTATTAACTTAAGTGTGTCTTCCTAAGTATTCATAATCGTGGAGAAAACTTTTCTCAGTCCTATTCTCAAATGGCCTTAAATTTTAAAGTGGCCCATTTGTGAGAGGCAATAGTTTGATGTTGAAGGCCAGCCTGTGAGAGTATTTTACTAAGTCACCACCTTCAACAATGTGAGGTATTGGAATTTGAATGGTTAAACAGGAAACATTAAAACTAGTGATTGGAATGTTTTTAACTAAGCAAGCAAAGGAAAGACTTTGGAAAATGCAGAAGGAAGTGGGAGAAAAATGCCTTGGGTAGAAATAATATTCACAATTCATACATCATCCTTTGCTTTGTACACAGAAGGCCAGCGAGTGTTATGACCAGCATTGTTGTGTATCTTATTCTTCTTATCTTTAAACCTTTGGGAAACAACCAGGAGACCATTACAATCCTTGTTGCTTAGAAGACCTCCTGTTGGCAAATTGCCTTGGCCGTCCATCCTTGATATACTGTCTGTGGGCCTTTTCCTTATCTGCTTAAGATGAAAGCAGAGAATCCACCCAAAGGTCAGAACAATCTCTGTCTCTTCTTATGTCCTTAAGTCAGCCAGGATCCTCCTGTTTTACATCATTCTTTCTCACCAAGTACTCCTTGCTCAGTTGAGCACTCCTGGGAATCCTTTAAGTTTGTTTTAGCAGATCTTTTATTTGGCTTACTGTCTCTTTTAGTTATACTTCTGTTTGTTTGTTTTGTCTTGTTCTCCTTTACTAAAGTTGTCCTTACATGAGAAGATATTTTACTTCTCCTATTTTAAAGCATCTCTTATTAAACAGGTCTGATAAGAAACAACTTGGTTTTCAGAATGCAATGACTTCTGCAGGTTCTATAACCACCATGATCTGACACATGCAGAGTTGAAGACATCTCAGGAAAAATAAGCATCCTGCTGTAGAACTATAAATACAGAATGCTAAAGAGAAAGGCAGATTATTTGGCTAGAACTGCAGTTAAGTCAGTGTCTGATTTCATGTTCAAGTCAGAAAAGTGAGATGAACTGGAAATCACAGCAGATGAAATAAAAAAGAGAAACGGGAACTATAAATATATTAAACTCAAGAAAGTGACAAAGGAAGCAGTGTCCTCTATCAGATGGGAAGGAAAGCTCTTAACTGATGACATACAGGAAGCACAGACTTTTAATAAGCATTTTCTTTACTTCTGTCTCACATAGAAAGGTCATCTTTGATCTAATCGCTGGAATAGCCAACACCTGGGCTGAGGGGGCAGCAAGCCATGATAAAGGATTGAATGAGCCACAGATTGAGCAAAAAACGAAAAGTTATGAGGTGGTTCAAATGCTAGAACTGGAAAACTTCAGTATCTAAAATGAAAACACTTAGTTTTAGGGATGAATTTTTAACAATATATTTTGTGATTTATTCATAAAATTATACAAGCACAATTTGCCAACGTTCTAGTGGGTTCAGTGGGACTTACTAATTGTGTTTCTGCTTAAGACAGTGCCTTACTCTGTTATCCAGTATGCAGGTAGCCTTGCACTCATAGTGGCATTCATTTAAAAAAAAAGTCTTGAAACAAACATCTAGTCTTGTTCCTGGTCTTTCATTTCCTAATCTCTACACAGCATTGGGCAATTTGAGTCCTTTTTTCACTGCTCCATCAACACTGTTGACAAACATCTCTCATATATATTCAGCTTCAAACGTTGTTTCCTTAACTCTCGGAATCACTGAACAAAGTTGACTTCTTCCTCCTAGGTGAAGTATTTTCTTCTTTAACTTTGGCAGTCATACCTGCCTAATATTCATTCTGTTTGCTGGACCTTCTTAGTTACCGTGATTAATTGCTCTTCTACTGAGTCTTTGCACTCCAGTTCTCCAACTTTCTTTTCTGGACCATTTTTTCTTGTCAGGGAATGACATCACTCCACATGATGCCGACTTTATCCTATAGTTTCAGATATCACCTCTATATTGAAAGCTCTCAGATTATATGAAATATCTATAAATGTTGATCTCCCATTTCCAACTTCCTACTTAGAAGCTTCTTCCACATCTGTTGAAAAAGAGTGAGCAAGAGCTGAACTCCATCATCTCCCCTGAGTTGGCTCCTCTTTGGCGGTGCCCACTCCCATGTTCTCAGCTGCTGTAGTAGGTGAGTATTTACACTTCACTTTAATTTCCCCACATTTAATCTGTTATAAGTCCAGCCACACTACCTCTAAATCATCTCAATAAACATCCATTTTTCTATGTTGGTTCAACTCTTCATTCTCCCTTGCCCATATATTGCTATCCTAATCGGTTTTAATAATTTTTTCTCTTATCCCATGAAAAGCCATCCTGTGATTAACACTTAAGATACTTGTCATTCACCTTCATAAAGCCTTCCAAGTGCTTGTCAGTTCATTCAGGATAAAAGGCTCTGTCTGTTCCTTGCCATAGATGTGAGACTTCTGCTTAAAGCCCCACTTATATTTTTCATTATGATTCCCTTGTCTCTGCAGTTTGTCTCTGCTGCTCGTCCTCTGATGTAAGACACTTGTGGCTCATGCCCATTCTATAGCTGCTCTTTCTATCTTGTACGCTCTTTAGAATCCTATCTCGGTTGTCCATTCCTGCCATATAACTGTTCCTTTGATATAGTGACTTTCCATATATTCTGCTGCACCAGTGACTGACTGGCTCTCCTTTGGATTGTCACAATATATAATATCACTTAACTTTGGTAACTGTATTTTCATATGTGTTTATGTTTATTCACTTTTCTTTTTTGTCTGTACCACCATTATAGTTTAACCATCTGGACTTCGTCAATCCTAAAAGAGTTTTGAAAGAGTACATGACATAGAATTGTTCGTCTAGAGATATTTGCTGGGTAAAAAGCAAACAGGTAGACAGATATCTGTATATCTTATACATAAATTGTTAGATGAACTTTAGACTAAGCATGCCCCATGATAATTGCAGTGGGGTGTGTTGAATTTATATTACCTTATATTACCTTGGAATGAGGTATATGTCCCTCTATTTTGTTTGAGTGAGTTGAAGGAATTTTAACATATTGGAGGAAAATTGGAGAGGAATAACTGCTCTGATGTTGGATGTGTGTGTGTGTGTGTGTGTGTGTGTGTGTGTGTATTGAAACAATACTTATTTTAAAAAATTGTTATATGTTGATATTGTATTGAATTTTAGATAACATTTTAAAAGTTAAGTAGAAAAAAACCCTGTATTATAGCTGAATGATAAGCTACAGAAGCCAAAGTAAGGGAATATTTGATAGTAATGAATATAATTGTCAAGAGTAAAACCCAGGAAAGCACAGGCTCCCAACGAGTGCAGCTGTATCCCCAGTCATTCTGGGTAATCCTGTGCTTTAGAGACAAGTTAGGATGTATTCTTTCTGTTGTTTTTTTCCTGAGAACTCCCTTGACATGTCTAGTCTGCTGCCATCTCTCCCTTCTCAACTTCTTGGATGGCTTTGCTCCTGTTGGCAATACTCACAAATATTTACCTCTTTCTTTTAGTATGATATGGATATTTTAATCTCATCTATGACATGAATTTTGTACAATGAACCACTTTTTTTCATGGTTTTCTAATTACTTTGTTGCATAAGTTTCCTTTAAAGAGTTGTCAGAGAATACTCAGTAAATATTTATTCAGTGAATGGGTAATAGATAATGACGGATTATGTGAACATATGGATTTTTCTTTGTTTTAGCCAGATTTTTATTAATATTTTAAAATTAAGTATTTTATGTATTTATATAACAAATGTTGCCCCTCATTCCCCTTCCCAGAGTTCTTCACCCCATCTCCTTCTTGTCCGAGATGGATTATTTAAAACTATAAAACTAAGAAAATCATCATCATGGCAACAAAACTTCAAGTTTAATTTAACATCCATGTCCACAATTTTGTGGAAGATAGAAGTTTTATATATTTATAAATAAAATTAAAATAAAAATACATTATTTGAAATACTCTGTTATTGAAGCTATCTTAAAATTTCATATAGAAAATCCACCCAAGAATCTTAATTTTAGAATAGACATAGGGAGGTGTGGTAAAAAATAATAAAGATTATCATCAGGACCCATTTGGCGAATATATAGTTTCTCTGTGAAAGCAACAGTATGTGCCATTTCATGTGACAATGTATGTATTAGAAAAACAACTTTATTCTTACTGGTTTTTAGACTTGTTAACAGCTACATTTGACAGCTTTCTTTGGTAGTATGATTTAAATGGTGTATGATATCTCTGTGTAATTTATGAAAGTTTATTTAAAAATCAGCATATGGACATCAAATTACAAAAACAAGTCCAATTCTCACTTACAATGTAGGAAAGGCAAGAGTGTTGCTAACCAAGGATGCTGCTAGAACCTCTGTAACCTTGGACTTATGTGAGATGCTTATATGCTCGACAGTGAACATTTAACATTTTGAGTGGTATTTTATATTTAATTAATATTTAAATTAAAAATTAATCTTCAAAATCAGTGGTAAAAATTAAAAGAAAAATCAACGACAAACAAATGTGATGTTTACTGCTTTTTTGACTGCACAATGCAATGATGTAATTTATCTGACTGTTTAAAGTGAGAAATGAAGTTATCAAACATCATAAGGCAATCCTCATGTGCAAGTGGGGCTTGATCCTCTGGTTCCCACACATGCAACCACTTGCTCTGTGTGGCTGTAGAATAGCTCTCATATTCCACCAAACTTCTCCTCTTAATCCCTAGGTGTTGTGGCTCAGATTGGGATTCATCCCATGCACAGGCATCAAACCTTGACACTATTATTGATGTCATGCTGTGCTTGCAGACAAGAGCCTTAACATGGCTGTCATTTGGGAGGCTCTAACAACAGCTGAATGAGACAGATGCAGATACTTACAGCTAACCATTGGACTGAGGTCAGGGACCCCTATTGAAGAGTTAGGGGAAGAATTGAAGGAGCTGAAGGGGATTGCAACTCCATAGGAAGAACAACGATATCAACTAACAGGAACCCTCAGAGTTCACAGAGACTAAGCCACCAACCAAAGAGCATTCATTAGCCTGTCCTTGGCCTCTGGGATATATGTAGCAGAGGACTGCCTTGTCTGGTCTCAGTGAGAGAGGATATGTCTGATCCTGTAAAGACTTGACCCTGCACAGAATGGAGATGCTGGGGGTGGATAGGTAGGGGAGTACCTGCTCAGAGGCAAAGGTGGATGGAGTAAAGAACTCTGTGGTGGGGGACGGAGAAGGGGAGCAACATTTAGAATATAAGTAAATAAAATAATTTAATTTTCAAAAAATGTAACTTCAGAACTTCTCTTACTTAATTCAGCAGAGGTATTCAGTAATTAAAAGAAAAGGCTTGTTAAAAAGACTATTAATTTTAAATTGGCTTGATATTCATTGTTTCTTAGACCTAGAGTGTTGAAAAATATGTCTGTATACATAAACACAAATATCTACATATATCCATACATATCGTATATATGTTAAACATG
>JADRCD010117599.1:0-14346 GCA_019843815.1 Montemys delectorum
GCTTGGACCAGAAGACCATGAAGAAAAGAAACACATCTAGAGTGTGATAAACCTAAACCACAATGCAGGCTCTTACAGCATGCATTTGCCCACCCTTGAAAGGGAGGGTTAGCTTTTTAGGCCAGTATTTTCTTGTCTCTATCAGCACCACAGAATCACTAGCTTCATGTACACATACACACACATACACACACATACATATATATGTCTATACATGTACATATATATGTGCATATACACATACACACGCATTGATATATATAATGTGATATATATATATATAATATATATATCACATTAGAATTGATAAGATTTGAAAAATACCCTGGAAAACAGTGGTTCTCAACCTGTGGGTCATGACCCATTTGGGAGTCACATATCTGCTATCCTGCATATCAGATATTTACATTATGATTCATAATGTAAATAGCAAAATTACACTATTCACTAGCAAAATCACAGTTCTGAAGGAACAATAAAATAATTTTATGGTTGAGGTCACCACACCATGAGGAACTGTATTAAAGGGTCACAGCATTAGGAAGGTTGAGAACCACTGTGTAAAATGTTATGAAATTATGCAATATGTCCTTGTGTTATAGGCTGTTTTCTTTTCTTTACTTGGTTACAACTCTTTGATTTTTATTGACTTTTTAAAAGACTGACTAAAAAAAGTTCACTTTCTTCCTAAAAATTCCAAAGCTGTGTAACTGTGCACAGTTAATAAAATCTTTAAATCTATCCTGTAGTATCACTGGTTCATATTGCTTTGTTAATATCTCTTGGGTTCCTGCTACTACTTACATTGCATACTTAATTTAATAATATTAAGTAGCACATAAGAAATGATCTTGACCCAGAACTATGACAAGTCCTCATGGTTCCAGTTAATCGTTCTCTTTATCATTGACAGACACTGTAGGCTGCCTTTTTATGGTAACGGGGTGACTGTCCTGTTTGCATCTCACAGGATACTTTCTAACAATCAGAAAATGGCTGGTAACTTTTAGGTTAGTGTGCTATGTGAAAGTTTCCAAGAAAGGAAATTGATTCAGAGAAAAGAAAGAGAGAGTTATTGTTTTTCACCACTTGGGAGAAAGCACAGGTTTTCGGGTTCAGTAAAAGCAATATACCAATGTATCTCCAAGCCCGTGTGGGGCCCTCTGAGAGGTTTCTTGAGAAGGCATGTTGTGATTCAGTGGGTCTGGGTTGAAGTCTGAAATTGTGGACTTCAAAGCAGCATCCACAAAAGCTGAGACTTCCAGTCCACACCCCATGCTTTGAAATGGAAGACTGTGCACCACCATTCTTGAAAAACCAGTTCGGATGACAAATATGCACAGCCAAGCTCTATCCCCACCCAGTAGGGGTTCCTTTACCCTTATGGCAGTCATTGACTTCCTCATAAAATCATTTTCCCCACAGTGGCTCTAGTTGCAATATCCGATCAAATGTCCATGCATGACATACAGATACGAAAGTTAAACTACTTCACGAATTGGCTTGTGGGTGTCTATGTGCAAGCATCCTTTTACATAACCCTGTGCTCCCTACTTATGAACATGCTACAGAACTGAGGGTTCTAAGTCGCAAATTGACTAGCATTAGACGTGATTAATGCCAGCCACAGGTGAGTATAGAATTGAACTGTCATCTTTAAAAGGTGACCACTCAGCTAATAAAATATTTATTCCCAGACATTTCTAATTCCACTTAGGGATTCAATTTCTCTCATGCCCATTAAATCTTATTTCCATTTTGAGATAGTTCCTCTAAAATCTGCTGTAAATTCACACATTATTGCTATTATTTTTAAAACAAAGCTACAGGGACTGGGGAATTGGCTCAGTGGGTAGAGTGCTTGTTGTGGGAATGGGCTGGCCTGAGTTCAGATCTCCAGTACCCAAGAAAAAGCCAAATGTTTCAGCAGTACACCTATAACCCCTGCTGGGAGGTGTGAGCATAGTAGTGGACAGGTCCTGGGATCTTACTGGCCAGCCCATCTAACCAAAGTGAAAAGGTCCAGGTTTGAGAAAGACCCTGACTCAAAAAAGGAGGAGTAGTGAGAGAGAGAGAGAGAGAGAGAGAGAGAGAGAGAGAGAGAGAGAGAGAGAGAGGCCCAGCAACAACCTGTATCTTCCTCATGCACATGCTCATAACATGAGCACCAGTGCATATGTACATATACCTGTATGTACACATATAGATATGCACCCTCCCACTCACACACAAGGAACTATGCACAATCTTTATTGTCCTATAGCAATGAAAACTTTGCTGTTCTTTTAATGAACATATTATGGATAATGAAGATAAAGCCCATAACTCTAAGCCTAAATAGTATCATCAGGTCTACCTGCTCTGTCATCCAAGTCCCTTTGTCACACTGTCCTTTCTGTGTGTCATTGGCATGTCTTCATATTTCATGTTGGTTCCTTCTTCATGAGGGTAGCACCAGTGTGACACCTGAATATAGTTGAGAGTTACTTAACTGCATACCCAAAATACCAACAGAGGGTTTGTCAACAACTATCAAGATAGCAAAGATTAATATTCTGAGAATGGTCTCTATTTAATCCAGAGAGTCAGTCCTAAGCCTGAGTACCCCTTCTATAAGCCTTCAGTGAAGCCTTTTTCTGATGCCAGACCCTAGCCTACCTCCTCCTTCCCCTGAATATTTAGCCTACAAAAGATATCATTATGCCTTCTTCCATTTTGACATGTAAATCTCTTTTTAAAGCTTCTATCCAGTGCTGTAACCCACTAGTGTTTTATCCAAGGACCCAAGAACCATGTCTTAAACACCAGTGCCCTTCTCCCCAGTCTCTAGGAGAAAATGGCAACCTAGTAACCTAGTATCTGTAGGCCATTGGCCCCAAGGTGGAGAAAATTTTTCACTTTTTCCTTATGTAAAGCCAAGTAGCAATCATAAATGGCCTAAAATCCTCATTGCTTTTTGATTCATTGCAGTGTAGGTCTGAGTTCTGTGTTCACTCCAGTTATTACAATAATCACCAATAAACTCTCCCTTGTCTGTTCAAGTTTGAACAGGTTTTTTTTTTTTTTGCTTTTATGAGAGAAATCTCAAGTATATGATACAGCCAGTTGTTTTCTTTTAAGTAAAGCTTCTTTCTACATGTGCCATATGATGGTTTAAAAAAAACATAAAACAAAACAAAACAGAGGAGTTTACCAGCAGGAGCTTTGAAGATATTTCAGATATTTTTAGGAGGCCCTCTCCTTTTCACGGGAGAGGTGGGAATGACAAAATGGTCACCAACATTGTCTTTTCCCGTCATTTTTGAGAAAGTACCTTCTTTTCTATCTGCTTGTAGTGCCCTTGGCTACCAGATATCTGCTTGGTCCAATGTGCAAGAGGGAACAGACCAAACAGTACCAACTGCATCATCTTTGAGATCAACAAGTTCTTAATTGGTCTGGAAGTGGTGCAGGAGCGTCAGCTCCACCTGGACACGAACGTGTTGAAGCTGGAGGATGATACGAACTGTTCCTTGTCTTCAATTGAAGAAGATTTCCTTACAGCCTCCGAGCATCTGGAGGAAGAAATAGAAGTGGAAGACTCCAGAAGTGGTAAGACACTGCTGATAAACCAAGTGTGTCCCCCGAGATTACTCACCCCACCCCATGCTATGGCACTGGTAGGAAAAGTTTCAAGCCATGTCAGTTTGGCTGACGCATCAGTCTCTGCTTGCTGAAGTTTGATGAGGCAATAATAATAAGAGAATACTGGTGAGCATTCTGACTAATGCATTTAAGACAGCTTAATGGTTGGATGGATACTGGCTCCAAATGATGCCTTAGGGATGTTGAGGGAAATCTGTGTGCTCTAAAGGGAAACCTTCCTACCCACCAAGAGAATGCCTCTTCCCAAGAGGAAAGTGAGTTTCTCTGAAACTTCCAACAAGAAAGAAGCCAGTATTCTCAACTGGAATCAAATTGGACTGGCTTGAATTCAAATCCCAGAATTTCCTTTGAGGCTGAGAGACCTAAGACTTCTCTCCAACCTCTTTTAAGCCCTAGTTTCAAAAAGTGCCTGGAGTTAGTGGTAGTTGTGCAATTAGAAGGCATTGACTGACCCATGGAAGTACTCAGCAGTCATTTACATCCATTGACTCAGTGAGAGAACTCAGTGTTCCACTTCCCACCTTAAGCCACAGAGAAGGAAATTGCACAAAGTGTTGTGTTGTTGCTGAGTCAGGTCCTTTGCAAAGTTCAGTGCAAGGCTTTGCAACAAGGCTCCTACTGAAGTTCTTCTAGCCCCCAACCCTGCCCCTCCCTCCCTCCTTTCCCTAGTACTCGAGCTCCTGTATCACTTTCCCAGGGAAAATAATGACAAACCATCCTTCACTCACAAACACCTCCCCGCTCCCCCACTGTAACCCCAGCATTTGTGTACCACATGAAAGCTATTTTATAGGACAACATTCCATAACAAAATACACCATCCTTATAAGATTCACTTTGCCTGAGGCAAGAGTCCCTGAGCTGGATGCAAATTTAGAAAGTAATTGTTAGTTTGGGCCCAGTACAGTTTGCTACATGAGAGAAGTAACACCACTCCTCAATTTCCCTTCACTAGGTTTGGAGACTATAACTGTGTCAGCTAATGTTTTGGAAGGTAAAAAGCCAAAGGAAGCTACTCAGGAAGGATGGGATTACCACAAGGAAAAGTCGCATTGTGCTCTAGGGGAAAAACACATTAGAAAACACCGTATGCCCTCAACAAAAACAGAAGGGTCAAAGGAAAATACAGCAGAGAACACAGCCTTGAAAAGTCTTAATCCTTCAGCCAGGCCGTCATGCTTGAAAAGTGAAGTGCCAGGGAACAAGCAGCCGACCACAAACTACTCCTACCCTGAAAATATCACTGGAGAAATAGAAACATCTCAGATGCTGTTCATCCCCAGGGATGCTTATGTCTCCATGGTTAAGAAAGACGTACTTTCTTCATGTGGTCTACTCACTGAGCAGGGAAGCAACCACAGAGACCATGACACTACTCCAAGCTCTCTTCCTCCCATTCAAAATGGAGAAGCCACCACGGGAGAGTATGCGACAAACTTAGCAGAATCTGTAATGCAAGATGCCTTCATCCGATTGTCTCAGTCGCAGCCCACACTCCCCCAGGAATCTGCAGTCAGTTTCTCTATGGGACGTGCTCTGCTTCCCAGTGGCTGTTGCACAAAAGATATGGTGGTCCCTCGTTCCTGGAATGAGCTCCCCAAAATTGTCATTGTGCAGAGCCCAGATGGCAGTGACACAGCCCCTGATCCAAGTGTCTCCTCCTGGCCTGACATGGAAGTGCCTGTTGAAACCTCAGGCATCTTTTCCGCAGACGGTTCCAGCAGACCCACTCAGAGTGCCCTAGAAGTTGCATTGGCTTGTGCAGCCACTGTGATTGGAACCATTTCCAGTCCACAGGCCACAGAAAGATTCACCACAGAGCAAGAATCCCTGGTATCTACCTATGCCCACAGAGGCAATGAGGGACAGCAAACTCAAGTGCCCCAAGTATTCATGGGACCTTCTACAACCAAATACTCCTTCCCATCAGCTCTGTGTGGCATGACACAAGTGGCAAGTGCTGTCGCAGTCTGTGGCCTAGGTGAAAGAGAAGAGGTGACATGTTCTGTAGCTCCGAGTGACCTCTTGCCCACATCTGGGGCTTCTGAAGCAATATCCTTTACTGGAAGTTTAGTGACAGAGAGGCGCACAGAACTGGGGAAGGAAGCCATTGCAGAGGCTCTGCTCAGGGAGGCTACTCTGGTTTTAGCAAGGCCAGATGCTTACAGCAGCATTGGAGAGCTCTTGGAATCTGTGAACCAGAGAATCATAGAAACTAGTTCTAAAACCCAGACCCTGTGCACAGAAAGTGTCCGAAGGAATGAGCTGGCACACACCTTGTCCAATGTCATCCTCAAGCATTCCATGGATGAACTTCGCCAGAAAACTATAATGGCTCAGCCCACTGATGAGAGGCATCCCTGTGGGACTCTCAATACCTTAATGGAAAGTGTGAACCAGTTGCTGCACAATGTGATCTGCTTCACATTCAAAAAGATGAATCACACAGTAACACTTGGTGAGCATCCCTCTGGCCTTTCCGGGGAGACCTTCAGTTGGACAGAGCCCTTAGGTTGCCAGTTCTTTGATCAGGCTGCTGGTCAAGCCTGGGGAAAAACCTCAGCACACTCTAGCACCCAGCCTCTTAGCAATGCACATGGTACTGGCCTTGTCATCAGGGATCTTGTAGAAGATCCATCTCCTAAATCCAACAAGGGTGGAGCAAAGCCAGAACTGGTCAACAATCCCAGGCTGCAATCTGAATTCTCATGCCATCATAGGATGCTCGATTCAACTGCTAAGACATTCCCCAAGGAAACATATCTAAAAGGAATTGTGGGAGAAGACACCAGGAGCCCTCATCATATACTAAGTTATGACAGCAATGAACAAAGAGCCTCTACAGAAGTAGGAAAATTGACAACAGCAAGCGAGGGCCGTAGTGGTTTCCAGGAAACTGAAGACCGCGTTCTTCCAAACACCCAAGAGAAATACATCTGCACCACACCCTTAAACAAGGAAGCTCAAGGTAACCTATCCTTGTTAGGGGATGACCTGGCCCTTCCGGCTCAATCTACACTAGAGGAGCCAAAGCAGTCTGAGGTCTATGGCATCACGGACTTTGCCGAAGAATTGGCAGAGACTGTTGTCTCCATGGCAACGGAAATCGCAGCAATCTGCCTTGACAACTCCAATGGCAAACAGCCATGGTTTTGTGCTTGGAAAAGAGGGAGCGAGTTTTTGATCACTCCTAACGGATCCTGCCGATCCTTGAAGAGGAAGAAGGAAAACTCAAACGCTGGAAGCACTGTGAGGAAACATAAGCCACCTCGCCTCAGTGAAATCAAGAGAAAAGCCGATGAGCACCCGGAGCTGAGAGAGAAGCTGATGAACAGAGTCATGGATGAGTCCATGAACCTCGAAGACATTCCTGATTCTGTCAGTACTTTTGCAAATGAAGTGGCAGCCAAGATCATGAACCTCACTGAGTTCTCCATGGTGGATGGAGTGTGGCAAGGCCAGAG
Organism: Montemys delectorum; assembly: GCA_019843815.1. Lineage (NCBI taxonomy): Eukaryota > Metazoa > Chordata > Mammalia > Rodentia > Muridae > Montemys > Montemys delectorum. Next base: position 7,110 of record JADRCD010117599.1, read on the forward strand.
TTGTTCCCGGAATCGGCTTCTGGGTGGTGATAGGTGGAACCGGCTGAAGGCCTCAAGCTGTGAAAGCATTCCTGAGGAGGACTCTGAAGCCAGGGTCTTTGTAAACAGCCTGGGTTTGATGAGTACCTTAAGCCAACCAGTTAGCAGGGCCAGCTCTGTCTCCAAACAGTCTAGCTGTGAGAGCATCACCGATGAGTTTTCCAGGTTCATGGTGAAACAGATGGAAAATGAAGGGAGAGGGTTTGAGTTGCTGCTGGATTACTATGCCGGCAAAAATGCCAGCAGTATCCTGAGCTCAGCAGTGCAACAGGCATGCCAGAAAAACGACCACCTCAACGTGAGACCGAGCTGCCCCTCTAAGCAATCCAGCACAGAGAGCATAACAGAGGAGTTCTATAGGTACATGTTGAGAGACATTGCCAAAGAAAGCAAAGATGGCGCCTCCTCCAGACGAAGCAGCCATGATTGGACCACGGGCTTGCTGTCTCCTTCTGTACGATCCCCGCTGTGTTACAGACAGTCATCTATGCCTGACAGCAGGTCCCCATGCTCCAGATTAACAGTGAATGCGCCTGTCAAAGCCAACTCCTTAGATGGCTTTGCCCAAAACTGCCCTCAAGATTCTGTAAATGTCCAGCCAGTCAGTAGGGCCTCCTCCTCTGGCCTCTGCAAATCAGATTCCTGCTTGTATCGCAGAAGTGGGACTGACCAGATCACAAACATGCTAATTCATGAAACATGGGCCAGCTCCATTGAGGCTCTCATGAGAAAGAACAAAATCATTGCTGATGATGGCGAGGCAGCCAATGCCAGTCCTGGTCCTGTTTCCGGCGGCGGCTCTCCTTTGCAAGCAGAGAAGTGTGTCAACAGATTAGCCACCAGCACAGGACACAGGGGGCCAACTCTGCTTGTAGAGGAGTCTGTTGACTATCAGAGAAAGGGTGCTCTTACTGAAGGCAATCATTCCCCAGTGCCGTCTCCAAGCAAAAGAGCCCCTGTTAAAAAACCCAGTGGTTCTGATCCTAGAAGAGAAACCTATGCATGCCACAATGCTGTTGGTCTCAAAACCCCAAGGCGGTCACTTTGCTCAAGGGATGTGCCTTTGATTCAGATAGAGACAGATCAGAAAGAAGAGTGCGATGAAGAACCTGAACCCTTCCTTTCCCAAAGTGGCTCCCTAGAGGAAATAGAAGGGCATCACCAACCTGAAGAAACCATCCCAGATGTGGCCAGGAGTGAAGACGTAGCCCTGAACACCTGTCAAAGCACTCGGTAAGTTGATCACCTCTTAACCCATACAAGGCTCATGCTCATCAGTGTTTATATCTTGCTTACGGTTAGTCTAAGTCTTAGAGTGAATACAAGGGTGTTACTGATATACAAAATAAATTCCCAAGGCAGTAAATGACCAATGCTAATATCCTGCACATGTGCAAAAAACAAGAGATGTTTCTCTCACCTTATCCACTGACATTTTAGTCCATCTTTTCTATGGCCCCTGTTCTTCTCACCTGCTGAAATTGTAGACATAGGTCATGCCCTCTGATATGCCTGCTGTTTTCTTTTTTTTACAATGCCTGATCTTCCATCCACATCCAAGACCAATAATCCCCCTAGTCATCTTGTGGAATTTTATTCATATAACTATAATAACTCTTGACTCTTAATGCTGTTTTTATTGTATGTCACTCAAATACCAAAAAGTAAAGTGAATTCATTCCCACTTGACCAAAGGGGTCAAGTCACCTCCTGGCCCCTATAGTTGGTGCTTAACTATGTTTCATGACTGATTACTTTAAAACCAGTCCGAACCTGATAAAGTCCTAGTCTGTCTTGCTGTTGGCTGGGGAAAAGTCCTTTTGGGCTATTTTGTAATTAACTGAGAATATTTGTTGGAGCATTTCCTCAGCATTTGAGATAGCTGGGACAATACTGAAGTGGGACAGGTCGCTATTTGGAATTCAAAACTGATTTGATTCTATAAACAACTTTTTTCACTTGAAAATAGTTATTTTAAATAAACTATTTTAGATTTTGAGATTAAATTTTTTTGTTTTGCTCAATGGTGTTCTTTTTTTTTCCGTCCCCCCCCCACACACACACACATCTTATTTTAAGAATCTGTCCCACAAGTGCCCCAGCTCTTTGAATGCATAGCATAACTGTCACGTGGTCTATCGTGTCCCTGGAATTCTGGCCTTTGGGCAGTGCTTTTCCAGGAGATCGTACTGCAAGCAGGAATAAATTTTGAATCATGGGCAAGGTAATTCTTTCCCTCAGGCTAAGAACATCAGCCTCTTTCATAACTTCCACTTTCTGAACACTACTCACACGATACCACTGCACCTTCCCTCTCTTTTTAGTCCATAATTAAAGTTCAGTGAAACAGAAAACAAACAAAAAAATTAAAACGAAATTCAAGCTTTAGAAGCATACAGTTTGAGAAACAACCTGCACAGTCTTTTCAGAGATGTATGTCTACCATTCATTATTTACAAAAAGGCCATAAATTTATATATGTGTGTGTATGTATGTATATATATTTAACTGGTATAAATAAGGTAAACACAGCTATTACTAAATAATCACAGCTCTCTAAAATCTGGAGTACATTTGCCCCTGAGCAACAGAAGAGATCTGTGTTGAGGTCTTAAAACATCCCCAACTAGACAGCATCCTACCTGGTATCTTAAGTATAGGATCCAGTCAGACAGGAGAACTTCCTGTTAGACAGTGCTAAGAACTTTCCTTTCCAGTTGGCTAGAACCCCAGAAGCACAGAAGGAAAAGAGAAAACAAACCCAAAAGTACAAATAACCTTTGGCTACTTACAGGATTCGTCAGAGGTTTTGCTAGAGGGACTGTGGACAAATCTATCAGAGCTAACAATACAAAATAACCAGTGTATAGTTTTTCAGAATTGGTATAGTTTGAAATATATACAAAAAGAGAGACACTGATTTCATCTACGTGACTTAAAGTCAGCAAAAGCTGGCAGATGTTTAGTCAGTGAAGGTCAAGGAATTAGGAAGCATTGTGAACTAATATTCTACAAGCTTTATGGCGGTAGGCACAATCGAATAATGATTATTACCACACAATTTTAAATTAAATATCATTGAGGTTATTTTATACACAGGCATAACCTAGGAAAGTTTCAAAAGCTTTACATTCTGTACGGAAAAAAAAGCTACAGCTGACTCAGATTCTCCATCCATATAATCATTCAAGCATGCAACCTCTCAGGTCAAGATATAGATATATGATTCTGCTTTTCATCCAATAAAGCAGAAAGGATGTAGACTCTCCACCCTAGAAACTCAAGAGTTGGCTCTAATTACAAAGCACAGAGATTAAGGATTGAATATTTGTTTTTGTTTTTTTTTTTATGGAGCAATATAAATAATCACCCTATAACATGAACTACTTTAACCAGTATCGGCTTGAGCCAGTTTCCTAATCTGTTTCATTTTGTTTTATTCACTCATAAGTAGAAATGATAACAATTATAATATAAAATAATTCCTAAAGTTTAAATGATTTGTATACAAATCACTTAATGTAATACTTTATTATGAATAATCAATAAATTCACTTGACTGCCAATTGCTACTTATAAGGTCATTTGGATGAAGGTTTGTGGTGGCTTTTATTTCAGGAGAGGTGAATTTCCCCAGGGGAAACCTGTCATGAACAATGGAAGAATTTTATTGAAACAAGACAACCCCCAGGATTGTCAGGCAGAAAAATTAGTCACAGTTCAGTTCAATTTTCTGAGGTCAGAGTTGCTGCCATGGGATTTAATTTGTCAAAATAGTTGAAACTAGAATTCCATTCTCCATGGAAGAGTTCAACCAACTTCCACACAAGAGTAGAGAATGTGGCATGGGCAGTCTGAGTGCTGCTTGGTGGTGGAGAAAGATTATGTCCTGAATGTAGCCGCCAGTGGCCACAGGTTACTGGTCTCCTAAAAGGAAAGCTGGGGATGGATGGGAAGGACAGCGAGTGAAATAAGGGGCCAAGACAAAGTTCTCTGATCAAGGCTCAATTTTTAATGTATAGCTCTGAATATATATGGAAAAATCCAAGGACCCATCCCTTTGTTTAGGCTGGGTTCTGTTGCTTGTTTCAGCTGGACTGAGTTGCAACGTAAGCTCTTCAGCAGCTTAGCCAGCAGGTAGTTCTCAATTCTCTGGCAGGAAGATGGAAATGTAGCAAGGCCAGATGCCTGGCTCCAGTGTGACAGATTTGTTAAGCTAGCTCAAGACTGGGGGAGGGCACATCTGAAGATACTTTAGGGTCCTCTATGAGGGACACCTTCATGGTTCTTTAAAATGTGGTTAGAAGTCAACACAGTGAAATAGAAACCAGTTTCTTACTTTTTGATTACTTGAGTTAAAAAAACAGAGTTACAGCTGAGGATCCATAGTGGAAATCATTTCTAAATGGAACTCTCTGTTGATTCAATAGTACCATATTTTGAAGATGTATAGACTATAGTTCTCAATTCTTTAAAGAAGAAAAATTGTATACTGTTGGTGGCCATCACTTTCTCCTTAACACAGCGTGACATGCAGTGGGGACTAAAGAACAGTTGTTTAACTTTTGACCCATCAGTTGTTTTAATATTTTATTTTATTTATAAATTAATTATTTTTTGCATTCCATATTCCATTCTCCACCCCGCATCCACCCTCTAGATGTTCCACATCCCATACCTCCTCCTCACCCCCATCTCCACATGGATGTCCCCAGTCCCCAGCCCACCTGACATCTAGACTCCCCGGGGCCTCTGGACTCTTGAGGGTTAGGTGCATCATCATTGAATGAACACAGACCCAACAGTCCTCTAATATATGTGTGTTGGGGTCCTCATATCAGCTGGTGTATGCTGTCTGTTTGGTGGTCCAGTGTTTGAAAGATCTCAGGGGTCTAGATTAATTGAGACTGCTGGTCCTCCTACAGGATCGCCCTTCCTCAGCTTTCAGCCTTCCCTAATTCAACAACGGGGTCAGCTGGTTCTGTCCATTGGTTGGGTACAAATATCTGCATTTGCCTCTTTCAGCTGCTTGTTGGGTCTTTCAGAGGCCAGTCATGATAGATCCCTTTTTGTGAGTGCTCCATAGCCTCAGTAATAGTGTCAAGCCTTGGAACCTGACACATCACTTCTTAAGCAGAAGAGATAAGCTGACTTCTGAGCACTTAGAAGATATCCCAAGGATTGAAGTAATCTGATGTTTCAGAAGCATATTACAGACCTTTACAAATAAAGTCAACTGGTCTGTGATAAATGAACAAAGTGATATGATTTAGAAGACAAAGTCTCTGGGCTGGGGACATGGCTCAACAGTTAAGAACATTTGCTGGTTTTGCAGAGGTTCTGGGTTTGGATCCCTGCATCCACAACATAGGGCTCACAATCATCCATAATTCTACTTCCAAGAAATCTGATGCCTTCTTCTGACCTCTGCAGCCAATAGGCATGCACATGGTATCTTAACATACATGAAGGCAAACACTCATGTATATTAAATAAAAATAAACAAATATGTAAAAGAGGAAAAAATAAATGTTTACAAAAGAAAAAATATAAGGCTTCTTCAGGAGTTTCCATAACAACCAAACATCCATTGTGATGGTTCATCTTCACTGTCAAGTTAGTTGGACTTAAACTCATATAGTACCCTTCTAGATATAAAGATGTTTCCTATTGGTTTAGTTGAGGAGGGAAGATCCACCCTGAATGTTGGTGATTCTATCATTTGGGCCCACATATCAGACAAAATAAAAAGGAAACTTAGAAGCTAGATGACCTCCAGCATTCCCCTCTCTTTGCTTTCTGACTGTGGATGTCATGTGACCCGCCACTTCCAGTTCCTGCTGCTTTCTCTTCCCTACTATGCTGAACAACAGCCTCACATCATAAGCAAAGTCCTTTTTTCCTTAAAAAGTTTCTGCCCACAGAATAAGATAAGACAGAGACTAAAAACATTTCTTAAAGACACACCTGATAAAAAATATTACCTAAAATGTCAAAATTCAAAATGTCCTTATAGGTTGACAAATCTGTTATAAACATGAGACTGTCCTAATAAAGTAACATGACTTCAATGAAAAGAAAATCTCTCAAAATTCAGCAGTAAGAAAATGAACAAATTATTAGAAATAGACAAAGGTTCAAGGTTCGAAGGTTAGGTTCCCAGCTAGTATGTATAATCATTAGGTAGAGATTCTACTATGAACGTTTCATGTAATCTTCATATCAATCTATGATTAGATCCATTGTTTGACTACATTATTGGTATGGAAACTTAGAAGTTGGATATAGTAGGTTGAAAAGTACCCCTGGGGCTGTACTTGGTGTTTGTCTGCCATTTTACCTCTCAGCTGTCATGTAGACAGCTACTTTGCTCTACCATATGATGCTACCATGATGTTCAGCTTCACCACACATGGGCTCAGAAACAACATACCCAAGTAGCTAGCCATGGACTGAAACATCTTAAGTCATGAGCTTAAATAAACGTTTCTTCCTTTAATTATTTCTCTCAGGTTTTTGACACATGATAAAAAAAACTGCACAATATACTGGTTTGGATTTTGTTCATATTAATAGATACTCAGCATATTCTGTTGTTTGAATTTCAAATTTCCTACTGGCATATGATAAGTGAGCATTGTGTAGCTCTAGTGTAAAATAGATGAATGTTCTGGAAGACAGTTGTCAGTTTCTTTTAAAACTAAGCAATTGATGTTCATTAAAAAATAATATATATTCAAACATATATATACATATATGTATATACATGTATATATATGCCACTAGGAGGCTATATAAGTGTTAGCAGAATTTTGTGGATTTATGGAAATGAATATTAACAATGACTTCAAGATAGATAAAGGGGCAAAGAGGGTCACATATAGCAACAAGGTGGGCCAATGTAAAACACATTCTTCTTATATTATTTTACATTTCTTCAAAATATACTATTTAAGTAGAAAGGGTTTTCTAAAACATTTTATGGTGTATGAAAAACTAAAACAAGCTGGAAAGTGGTGGTACATGCCTTTAATCCCAGCACTTGGGAGGCAGAGGCAGGTGGATTTCTGAGTTCGAGGCCAGCCTGGTCTACAGAGTGAGTTCCAGGACAGCCAGGGCTACACAAAGAAACCCTGTCTCAAAAAACCAAGAAACCAAAAAACAAAAACAAAAAAAAAAAAAAAAAAAAAAAAAAAAA
>JADRCD010117614.1:0-21722 GCA_019843815.1 Montemys delectorum
AGGCCTCACTTCCTCAAGGCTCCACAGCCTGTCAAAATAGTGCTGTGAGCTTGGGACTGAGGCCTTGAGAACATGAACCTATGGATGATATTTCAGATCAAATCTTAGGTATGTGGTGGCTGGCAGGGTATTTGGGGGATATGTGTTGGCTAGTCTTATGCCAACTTGAAACAGTTATCTGAAAAGATGAGAACTTCAATTGAGAAAATACCTCCATAAAATATGGTTGTAAAATATTTTCTTAGCTAGTGATTGATGGGAGAGGGGCCGGCCTAATGTGGCTGGGATCATCACTGGCCTGATGGTCCTGGATTCTATAAGAAAGCAGAATGAGCAAGCCAGGGGAAACAGGCCAGTAAGCAGCATCCTTCCATGGCCTCTTCATCAGCTCCTGCCTCCAGATTTCTACCCTGTTTGAGTTCCTGTCCTGACTTCCTTCAGTGATGAACACTGATGTGGAAGATTAGCCAAAGAAACCTTTTCCTCAACAAGTTTCTTTGGTCATGATGTTTTATCACAGCAAAAGTAACCCTAAGATAGGGTATTTGGTTAATGTTTGATGAACCTTCTCCAAAACCTCTCTTTATTCTGCATATGATTCTTCATATGGCAGGAGGGTGGCTGGTGGTCTGTCTGCTGGGTCAGGTAGGTCATCATAATGATAAAAGTGGGTTATATGATGTGTGGTATGCTGTCAAATGTGATCTAATTTAATTTTGCATGAATACAACAGAAGCAATACATGCAAAGCTTGAGGGACTGTTGAACTTCAGATTAATGGTTCTAAGTAAATAAGATCTTAGTGACATAATGGTGGCTTGGGGCTCTGACAGGTAATTGTGAGAAATGGTGAGGTCAAAGTCAGTTGGCTTACGTAATGTGTTTCTCCTTTTTCACATCTGACCAATTCTCTCCCAGAGAAGACAAAAACAGGAGTCTGGCAAAGTTCTTTCTCTTTCCTATGCTTCAACTTTCACCTATGACCACTGAGCCTCACACTCACTTTGCAACTGAGTTTCTATGTTTCTCTTCTGTTCTTGTTTATGTACCCTCTCTTCATCATGGCTCCTAGGATAGACATCTCCATTCCTTGGCTATTTCATTTCCATGTATCTGTATTTGTTGTTTACCAATTTACTCCTGGGAGAACTCAGTTATCCTGTTCCTAAGCTCTCAGGAGGTGGAAACACATACCTGCCTGTAGGATGGCCCATATTTTCTTTCCTAGTGCCCACTGGAGTTTTCCCAGTGACTATCTTTGTACATTGTCCTAGTTAGCTTCAAATGTCAACTTGACACAGCATAGAGTCATCTGAGAGGAAAGTCTCAATTGCTTAGATTTAACTGTGGGTAGGTTTGTGGGTGGTTGTCTTAATTATTAATCAATGCCAAAAGGTCCAGTCCACTGTGGGCATCACCATTCCCTGGGCATATGCTCCTGAGATATATAAGAAAGCTGCTAAGCAGGGGCCTGTGAATGAGCCAGTAAGCAGTGTTTCTCCATGGTTTCTGCTCTGAGTTCCTGCTTGGGTTCCTGCTCTGATTTCCTTCAGTGATGGACTATCATTGTAAGCAGAAAGAGACCATTTTGTTCCTTATGTTGCTTGTGGTTAAGAGTATTTTATCACAGTAACAGAAAGGAAATAAGAACAGGTATCTTGTATGAAGATTGCAACTGTCTTTCTCTTGTTTATGCTTCCCTGAGCTCCAACAAATTTGGAGTTATAAGGGAGGGCATAGTGAAACCACTGAACTAGACTATTCTATGAGTAGAAAACAGTTTATTGGGAGAACAAAATGCTAAGCTGCCTCCCAGGAATATGAAGAAGCATCTCAGCTGGAAGGGGATTTATATGACAGTCAGCAGGGTTGGGGACTGTGAGCTGATGCACTCTGTTCAGAGTAAAAGGGAACTAGATTTCTTTACATGAGGTAGTTGATTTTTGAGGGTGGATAAAGGAGGTAGTGCTTTTCCAGGTAAATAGAAACACACCTTATGCGATTCCTGAGGATTGCTGAGTTTAGGATTCTGTTTACCTGCTCAGAATCCTTCTGTTTAGGACATTGCATCAATACTGTATTTGGAGGGCCAGCTTGCTTTGGACCTAACAAAAAATGTCTGCTTTGGTTTCTTAAACTTGAGTTCCTGGCTAGCTGAAGTAGTTATCTCTTCCTTAGAACCTTGTAGATATGGACCTATTACTTTCTATAACAATGGTGTATGATGTACAGGGCTCTAAGTCAGCTAATTGTTCTTAGTCTTGAAGAATCCTCTATTGTCCCAGGTAGACTAAGAATTACTTCTCTGTCTCAGTGTTCTATTGATGTGAAGAGACACCATGACCATGTCATTTCTCATAAAGGAAAGCTATTTGGGGCTGGGTTACAATTTCAGAAGTTTAATTTATTGTCACCATGGTGGTGGTGGTGGGGGGAATGGCAGCATACAAGCAGACACGGTGCAGAGAAATAGCTGAGTGTTCTGCATCTGGATCTGTAGGCAGCAGGAAGTGAGAGACATACTCCTCAAACAAGGCTAAACCTACTTTAATAAGGCCACACCTTCTAATCCTTCTCAAGTAGTGCCACTCCCTGGTGACTAAGCATTCAAATATATGAGTCTATGGGAGCCATTCTTATTCAAACTACCATAGTTTCTAAATGTTAAAATGAGTCCTTTTATCAAGGTTTGTTAGTGGCTTATTCTCTGTGATGTTGTCAAGAAACCCAGTGTGGTTCTGGGAAACCAGCTTGCTAGGCAGGACCACTGCTATTCTTATGCTCTATTATTTCTCCCTAGTGGATCCTGCTTCATCCTCTCAGCTTCCCTTTGGCAATTTCTACCTTTCCTCCTACTAATTCAGTGTTATTCATATAAAACCTTTCTCTGTTTTGATTCACAGCCTAGCATAGTCTTAACGATTATGTTTTGGGCAAACATGTTTCCTGGAGCCTATGACTTCCATTTTCACCTTATTTTCTTGTTTTACAGTTTTGCCTTTGGATGAGTGTTCCTATTGAATTCCTGTCCCTATTACAATCTCTAAAGTATGAAGCACTCATGGGGAATGTTCTTCTGTCTCCTGGGGCATATGTTCTCTGGTCTGGACTATCTATCTGTCTTCTAAGAGGTCTGCTCCTGCCTTCTCATCCTCCTTCCCTTCCTCCCTTTATCTTTCTCCTTTCTCTTACTCCAATGGCTGCATTGGAGTCCCATGGGCTTTTGAGCTTAGCCGTGTGTATGTGTGTGTGTGTGTGTGTGTGTGTGTGTGTGTGTGTGCGTTTATGTATGTACACTTGAGCAATATTATCTGAAAGTATAAGGATTTAATCAATGATGTCAGCTATAAGACCATATGGGCCCCTTTCTGAGTTGGAACATTGGCCTATAGAGGGTGAAAGAAGCCAAAGGAGATATTATATCAGTGTTCTAGCCCAGGGAGCTGTTTTCCCAGAACCATATCTAGTTTCTGGATAAAATCACAGAGAACAAGCCACGAAGCTAGTGGCAGGGCCAGGGATTGCTGTGACCTGAGACTCTGCCTGCTCTGGTAAAGGAGGCCTGGCTGCTCTATCTGTGGCTCAACCCAGGGCCTTTGTGCACCTAGCTTGCACTCTACTCAGAGTGTGTTCCCAAACACCGGTCATCCAGGCAAGCAGTGTTTCCTCCCCTTTGCTTAGACTGCATGTTTTTCCACCTGCCACAGCTATTATAGGAAGGACTTCTTTCGACTAAAGCCAGGAATTAATCATTTCCAGCTAATTCCCAAATGGGAATCCTAGTGACTTTTGTTTACTTCCTTTAAAAAATTTCCATTTAGCCCGAGGCTGGGCTGAAAGAATTTAAACATTCTTTGAAAGCTGTAAAGAAGGGTTGGGGTTGAAATGACCCCTCCACTTTAACTAGAAACATCATTTTTTTTTTTAAGTACCTCGTTAAGGAGAGGACACCCAGTCCTGTCTGAGAAATAATCCTGCCACCCGCAGAATGCTAATTTCATCAGAGGCGACTCAGAAAATGAATTGTAGCTGCCTAACAATTGCTGGGCCAGGTGAAACACATTAGGGGGGATGGCATTATGATTCAGACCCAGGACATAGAGAATATTAATTTGATCAGGATCTGTGTGCATCCTGTAAATAGTTGCTGCTAGGTGGGTACAGAGGCTGCAGATGGAGAACCGGGGTGGGGTTGGGCCTGCTGCTCAAGCATTATCTAATTCTAGATAGTAACTCTAGCATGGTAAATGCCCCCTGGCTATTGCTCATAGAGGCTCACTCCACAACTTTGGGTCCAAATGACTGTTTAGTTCATCTTAGGAGCAATAGTGTTCTCTGTTCCTCATTCATGGCCTCTGGTCATTCTTCATTGCTTAGAGCAGTAGAGCATGGACCTGTGAGTTTAGAGGAGAAAGAGAAGACATGCTCTGGCTTTAGGTAGAGCCTGCTGGGCCCAGACACAGTCCTTGCTACTGTTTTGAAGTGTAGGTATCACTGAGTGTAGAAACTGTATGTGCACACTGCGTGTGGGTCCTGATAGGACCCTGGGAATATATACTGTGTATACTTCTTGGACATGGGTACTATTTGCAGAACCTAAGGTACATACCTTTAGTATGCTATCTAGATGTGGGTCTCTGGGCATGGCACCATTGGTGTTTTATCTAGATGTGGGTCTCTGAGCATGGCACCATTGGTGTGCTATCTAGGTGTGGGTCTCTAGATTATGTTACCCCTTGGTATATAATCTGGATGTCAGATCCTGTGAGTAAAGCATTAGATGTGGCTCTATTGGGCATGAGTTCTGGGACAGGATACAGGGGCCTGGCCTTGTTTCACTTCATGGTGGTGGTGAACTCTCCTTGCTTCAAGTTCTACTTCGTGATGTCAGGAATGGCTGCTTATTATCCTCCTCCCATCTGGGGACTAAACATGTGGGCCTGTGTCCCTACCAGAGTGCCCATGGGACCAAGTCTTGTTAAGTTCCTCTTTCAGTCTCTACTGACTTTCTCCTTGTCTGGAAATCTGTACACCTTACTGGTGGCCTATCCTGCAGCCTGTTACCATCCTGTCTGTGATCCCCTGCAGCTGTGGGGGCTGGGATGCTCCTGATGAGAGATCCAGGGTCATGCTTGCTAGAGTGGAAGAAGGTGAGAGAGACAGAAGAACAATTGACAAGGGCTTAGGCTCTGAGAAGCTCCTGACCCCCTCTCATTTAAACATTATACAAAGCTGATGGCGATTTGGTGAAGATGGAGAGGCACCTGTCCTCTTCATGCAGCTTGGATGATAAGAAGGGCACTATCTACCAGTGGGAGGATGGAATGGCTAGCTCCAGATCTTCTCTTTACGGTCATAATGAACAGGGTTAATGGATGGTGCCCTCAGGCCCCAGCTTGGTCAACATACCCAGTGATGCCTTTGGAAGGCATCTTTCTGTGTCTAGTCTTGGAGTTTGAATGCAAACAGCCCTGCTCTTAGGCCTTTGCTGAAGCCAAGATGGGTTAGGGATTGCAGGATGAGTCTAATCCAGTTCATAAGGACCTGGGGAGAAGGCAGCTGTGCTACTTGGAGTGAGAGCTTTCACCCTCAGGGGTTTAGTGTCAAATCATGCAGCTAATGGCAATTACTAACTTATAATTACGGCAAGTCACATGTTATGGGGCAACATGTACTGTTAGACATCTTGTGCAGTTTAAGATTTACTTTTCAAGATGACACTGCTGGTGGACATTGTAGTCTGCATTTGCAGATAGGACACAGCACTTAGCCTGACCAATGTCTGGTGCTGACCTAACTGGGGTCAAGTCTGGGTTAGCCAGCAGGACAGAGGGTTGGAGCTTCTGCACTTGACAATCACCTGCCTTACCGCTAACAGAGGGAAGAAAGCTGGAGTGCAGATCTGGGCAGGACTGGGTCCTTTGTGATGGATGCAAAGGGCTGGGCAGATGGCTTTGCTATTTTCATGCATGTTTGAACATTTCTATAAGAAGCAAAGTTGAGAAGTATTACCATATAGATGGAGAAATAAAAGATATGTATGGCCTAGGGATAACAAATAGGTATTTGCTGGTTTGAATAAACATCTTTGGATGCTTTTATCTTTGGGGAGGAGAAATATATGACCTGGCTTTGGGACTGTGCAGGAAGATAGAAGGTCACTATTGCCTCAGGGTCTCCAGTGTCTTATAGACACCACATTTTCAAAGCACAGGAACCAGTCAAAATACAGACCCAGAGAAGCCTAAGTCATGTATGTGTGTATGTATGCATGTATAGCCTATCCTATGTTTGTGTATATTTGTGTGCCCAGGTATAATTTGCATAGGCACTCACATTTGTGCATATGTGCATGTAGTGAATATGATACATATAGATTTAGTCATATGTACATCCTGGTGGACATTATATGTATGTGTATTTTGTGTGTGTGCACAAATAAAAAGTAATTGTTCTTGGGTGTTTAGCAAAAAATAAGTCTAGCTGCTGCTGCTAGCACTCCATAGACAGAATGGCTAATGGTGACTGGGTGGTACTCTTCTGGGAGCACTGACTGTATGTATGTTCACTAAAGCCCTCTGGCTAGGGCAAAGGAAGCCATTCTTGTCTGTCTGTTGTATTCCTCTCTGTTCTGTGCTTCCTGAAAAGATAGTAAGGAACACAGTCTCAACCCTGGCATTGTAATGGCCTAGAGTATAGTGTGGTACAGTTAGTGTTTCTCACATAGTGCTGGGTGGTAGGAACTTGGATAGGGCTCAGGGTCCAGCATGAACCAGTGTGGTGCATTGGCTGGAACATAGCCTTGTTATGAAAGGGTGAGCCTGAGTACCTAAGACATGAAGGCTTAGTACATGTGTTTCCCTGATACCCAGCCTTGCTTCCTGTGTACTGACAGGGACGTCATTGAAAATCTACTACTTTTCCCATGAAGGACAGTGAGAAAAGAAACCAGATGTTCCAGGAGAAACCAAAGAAGTGGCCCTGACTCAGACAGCCTGGGCCAATATGCTCTTAGTATCGCAGCTGGTGTTTGGGAGATACCCTCCCATTGGCCAAACTGCGTAGTGTCTTTGCTTAGGAAAGGAGCTGGTGCACCCTGGCACTGTCCTCCAGGAAAGCAGTGCCTTTCAGGGATGTGACTCTAAAGGCTGAGCCTTCTAATCCCTCCCAACTCAGGTTCCTTAGCTGTCAGGAAGGAACCTGAATTCTCATTGCTCCCAGCAACAAGGAGATATGGACACATTGGGGAGTGTCAGGGCAGAGATAGGGTATTTGAGTAGGGTGAATGTGTGGGTATGTGTGTCCCACGCTGGCAACAATGAACAGGCCACCCACAGGCCCAGAGATCCAAAATGTCCCAGGAATAAGATGGGTTTGCTGATCAGGGCCGTGCCACGAGGCTCAGAAGAGCAACCCCAAGGGAGGCCTGGCCTGGTCCTGCTGGTGACAGCCACACTGCCAGATTCTGACTAGACTCTTGGGAGGAAAAGACAGAAACAAAGAACAATATTCGATCTTGCCTTAGTGTGCTGCTCACAATGCAGGTAGGTCTGTTCCCTCCCCCCTCCCGCCCTGCTCCTCGTGTATTGGCATTCTGAACCTGAAGGGCGTACTGTGTAACAACTGCTAGCCACTCGCTCTGTTTCTCCATTCAGTCCACATCACAATTCCTAAGACAAGCTAGGTGGGTTGAGAAACAAGAAGCAGTTCCTGGTTTTGATCCAGGGCCTCCTACTGGTCACCTGTCAGCTGGGATGGACACTAATTCCCACCTGCGTTGGCAGGGTGTAGGTTTGCCACCTGTGCAGTCTTGTTCTGTCTTGCTTGCAAAGCAAGCAAAGAATTGACCACAAAGAGCAGAGCCTCAGCCTGTCTGGAATTATTGAACACTGCACAGTATTGGTTTGGTTTGGTTTGGTTTTTGTGTAATGGATGCCAGGCCCTTGATGAGGCCTAAGATCCTGAGTCAACTGGCGGGGTCTGTAGACCCAGGTAGTATTGCCTTGTTGGGAAAGGACAAGCCAGAGAACCTCCCCAGGTCAAGTCTATGGATGATGCTGGATGCTGTCCAGTTACAAGCCAGTTTGTTATCAAAATACAGGAAAGGGATCCTTAGCCTATTTAGTTAAGAAGTGGCCTTTTGAGTCACAGTTTTCTTAGGACCTGGAATACAATAGAAGGATTTCTATTTAAGTCTCATCCGACTTTCCACCTGTGTCATGTCTACATAAGTTTACACCTCCATGTCATGTCTACATGAATTTATACCTCCATGTAAGCAAGCATCCACCTTCATGGGTCTCCCTGGAGTGTCCTGAGATTCAGGACCAGAAATTACAGCAACCACACTGTGCTGCGCAATACTTTTGTGTATTATTGATGGTACTTTGTGGAAGTAAATTACACCACCCCCACAGTTCCTCAAGCCATCGCTGCCAGTCCATTAGCATTTTGTGGCCAGAGGGGACAGCTGGCTGGCTGTTTGAGCCATGTGAAAGATCCCACCAGCAAAGCAGCATGCCAAAAGTGCAGAAAATTTAGCTTTCAATAAACATATTAAATCGTCACCGTTTGTTTGCGGTGGCGGCTCACTCAGACTAGAAAGTTATTTTCTTTTCCATTTTGCAGAACATTTTGATGTCACCTGCAGATTTCACGGTGTGTTGCACAGAGGTGTGACAGATGAGGACAGAAAAGTTGTATATGGTGGCTGGTCTTTTTGGGTCAGAAATACAGAACTGGAGCTTAGGACCCAAAGCTGGTCAGCTGCTTCTGCTGGCAGACCCAGGGCTTCCTTCACCTTACTGGACGTTCACTCAGAGTGACCCTGGGGTCCTGGAAACAGATGCTGTGTGTGTGTGTGTGTGTGTGTGTGTGTGTGTGTGTATGTGTGTGTGTGTGTGAGTGTGTGTGTGTCTAGGGTTAGAGAAGAGACTATATCTTGAAAACTGTGATCTAACCAAAAGGGACACAGTAGGGAAAAGTGCTGGGGTGGCATTCTAGATTTGGATTTCTTGAATAGAAGCATGCGGAACAACCAGGTAATGTTGGAGTTTTAGTGCAAAAGGCCAGATGCTGGTGTTCCAGTGGATGGAGTTCAATCACCATTCCAAAAGATCATGGGAGGAAAGAGCAGTGGTGAAGGCAGTAGAACAGCTTTGCTCAGATGGCTGCCCTGAAAGAATGAAGGAGTCTAGTGACCCAAGATCTGTCTTCAGGGTAATAATGAGAACCTTGAGGTGCTACAGAAAAGGGAAGGCAGGAGGGGCCAGTGATTTGCTCACCCAGGCTTTGCATAGATTGGAGGTTTTCTTGGAGTGTTATAGAGCTGGGACTTGCACCGAAGAGGGCTTACATAGTTGGGTATTAGATAGGGGTCTTGCATAGCAGAGAGATGTTGTATAACTGGGAGTTTCATAGCATGGCAGTTGCATAGCTTGGAAAACTGAAAAGTTTGGGTATGCCATAGCTGGGGTGTGGTTTAGCTGGAGGATAGCATAGGTGATGGGTTGCATTGCAAAGTTGGGGAGTGGCATAGCTGAGAGGTTGCACATCTGGGGAGTTTCAGAGCTGACAGCTCAGGGTTTGCATAACATGGAGGGTTGTGTGCAAAGAGGATACACAACTCAGGGATGGTATGACTTAGTGGTGCATAAATGAGGGGTTAAATAGCTGAGGATATTAAATGGCATGGGTTATTGCATAACTGAGGGGGTTGCATTGTTATCAGGAGGTGAGTGCCTAGCTGGCAAAGCAGCAGCATCAACCAGGCTTGAAACTGATCTGTCTAAGTCTTCTCTCAGGATGGTAGGTGAAAGAAAGTCCTTGCTGTCCAGGGCTGTTTTAACTCTTCTCCCATGATATATTATACCCAGCTATGCTATACCCCAGCTATCAGATATATTATTCCCAGAATCCAAGTTGGCTGCCAGAGGGCCTGTCTCAGAGAAAGGATGAATCAGAAACAGATGTAGAGTTAGTTCCTTCAGGATCAGGCTAATGACTGGAGATGTGTAGACACAGTTCCAGGGCCTGGAGCGGGGTGCAATAGCAGATGGCAGTTGACTATACATTGACTGCCATGTCCCTGAACATCTCAGAACTATCCTAATTTCTCTTAGGCTGGTGTCTTCAGCCTTGAAGCAGGGAGGACCACCAGCTCTGGAGGACTACTCATTAAATGTGTAGCACAGCTGAGTGTAGAAATCTGACTTGAGTCTAAGGTAACAAAGGAGACAGGTGGAGAATGGAGGCAAAGGCTCTAAGCTTTATCATTTTTATCATCTACCAGGTACCTGAAGTACTAATGCTATGGGCGCCACAATCTCCAAGTCTTCCTTCTGTGGGTTTCTGCAGAGGGTGTGGCTCCTCCCACTTGGGAAAGATGACATGTAGCCAGATTTGCCTGGTAGCTGTGGGGAGTAAGTGGTGTTAAGATTCTGATGGTCGTTCTAGGCTCATGGCCTGACTGTCCCTGTGTCCTTCACTAGGATATGCTGTGCGCCATAGCCAGGCTGGGGGCTCTGTCTGGACTAAGAGAAGATAAAGCATCCCTAGTACTATGCCATTTTCTCCACCAGTCACATAGTCTAGGGTTCCATACAGCAGGAATCTGGCCAGGAATCTGCTTCCTTCCTTAAGGAGAGGTGCCCAGTTCCTGCTCTGTTGAGACTTGGTCTAGGCTCTCAGTGACACAGATGATGATGCTCAGGCCTGGATTTGTAAGAGGTACGATGAGACAGGTGGTCAGAACACAGTGATTGGTCCAGTGCCCTAGGCACACACAGTGGCATGGTAACTGTCCTGATTCCCAAGTGACTGTTCGTTCTTGGGGGTGCTTTCAATGTCACTGAGGAGTGGTATGGGGACAAGTCCCATGGGGTGGAAGGAGCAGGGTGAGGGGATAGTGAAATGTCTTTAGTCACCAAGCATACTCTAGGGGGTCTGAGACCCTGGACACCATCTGGTCATCCTGTAATATCTGTGAATTCTTGGAGGCCAGGACCCGAGCCCATGAAGAACCATGCTGCAGCTCTTCAGGGGACAGGCCATGCTATGCGCTGATGAGCCTGGGAATACTCAGGAACGTGCCACCTGGAACAGCTTCCTGATTCCCACCTGTCTCACTCTCCTCCGCCTGAGATGGGAGCATGGTTAACACCCTCTATGAGCATGCCTTAAGGCTAAGGAGAGGCAAACGTGGGAGCCCTGGTGTGCCACTGGTGCCCATGGAGTTTTGTCCTTCCAGTGGTCCTTCTACTCACTGTGATTTGCTCTACTGGAGGAGAAAATTACTTAGAATAGCTAGGACTTCTGGGAACGTACCTCAACCTCATCATTGTAAACAAACCTCTCTTTGTTTCTGTTTAAGGAGGCTAGGATCAAACTGTGAAGTAAAGTTAGGAGCCAAGACAGAGGCAACTGCTACCACATTACCATCTGATTATGGACAGCTTTGCTCTGGGCTTTGGGAGCTTCAGTTCAGACACAGCCATCCATCACTGTTAAGATTCTCACACACAGTTGGAGATGGCTGTGGTCAAGAGATAGGGTCCCCAGAATCTCCTGGACTAGCTTGAGCAGATTCAATTACTGGCTGCCTGAGTCCTTCAATGTCTTGTTTGCTCAAAGGAGGAAAGTGAATGTGTAGAAGCTTTGTACAACTGTCAGTCCCTCTTCATGGTCAAACTGACCATTTTTTCTGCTTTAATGCATAGAACTCTGAGGATTGAGATGTGTGGTCAACTTGGGGAAGCTTGCTGCGCTTTGGGCTCTGCTAGGTGGGTGGGAATTGTTAGTGCAGTCAAGACCCTGGACAGAGTCATCCCAGAGAATTCTTGCCTTTGGGAAGGGCCATATAAGGAGATAGCATCTCTGTGTAGTTAAGTCTGGTCTCTGTCTTCAGGTCAGATGGAGGCCTAAGTGGTACCTCCCTCTGCCCATACTTGCGTCTGAAGGATTAATTTATCTCATGTTTGGTTACTTCCCAATGTTGTCCTCAATGGTTTGTCTGTGTGTCAGCCTGTGTTGGATCTGGCCTTCTGAGGGCATCCAGGACGGAAACTTATCCCATCTTTCTGTGTGTTATTTGTTATATTCTGGGGCCAGTGTTTCTGTGGGCCTTCTTGCCTCAACATGAAAAGAATACTCACAGGAAAGGCCAGATCTCTCCACCCCACCCCCAGCAAGATGCTAAGAAATTGTAGCTAGGGATGTTTGAAGAGGTACAGCCCTCTGGAATGTTTGAGAGGACCCGCTCTCCACGGAGTAAGGTGTCTTGGAGTTGCCTGTGTCTGTACTCCTGTGGTGGACAGAATCCTGGGAAAGTACAGGTCCTTAAGGAGGACCCATCCCCCCACATCCCTGTCACAGACCAGGTGATGAGTCTATTGCTGAGTCAATGTGACCAACCCAGAGAGGAATATAAGTTTGGAGTCTTGGCCCACTCCCTGCTGCTGTAGCTTTGTCTTGTAGAGCTGGTGGCTCAAGCAACACATAATTACTTCTCAGCGTACTGGAGGCTGGAAGTCTGAGACTAGATGGGAGTGAGGTGGCTCTCTGTGGGGCACCACTCCCAGGTTGAGGACAACCAATTTCTCACTGAGCCTTCCGTATACAGGTTCTAACTCTGTTCTTCTATTTGTGTTGCCCGTTGTGTGTTTCTTGTGCTTTCCTGTGGGGGCTGCTTTTTACAGCTCTTTGAAGAATGTTGTTGGAATTTTGGATTCATCTGTGCTGAACCATCCTTGGGTCCTTGATCATAGTACATGTTTTAAGGCGTTGATCTTAGTTTGCGAGTATTTTGCTTTTAATTTTGTGTCCGTGTTCTCAGAGTAATTACAATTTGCTGTTGATGTTGTGTCGTCTAATTGTGGCATCAGGGTCACACTGGCTTCATAGAATAATGTGGGAGTGATCTTTCTCTTCTGATGTTACAGAACTGCTTGAGTAACATTGGTGTGTTAAGTCCAAAAGGTCTCCTGGAAGTCAGCAGTGAGTCTGTTCTTTCCCTAAGTTTACTTTGGTGGGAGACTCTGTGTTTCTGCCTCCATATCATTGATCACTCTCGACCTGCCTAAGTTGTGTGTCCCTTTTGACTTCAGTTTGGTAGGTTATGTGGAGTTTTGGTTGGCTTGCTATTTTTCTAAGACCTTGAAGTTATTTACGTGGAATCTCTTCACTTTCTAAGGCTGTCA
The DNA here is from genome assembly GCA_019843815.1 of Montemys delectorum. Lineage (NCBI taxonomy): Eukaryota > Metazoa > Chordata > Mammalia > Rodentia > Muridae > Montemys > Montemys delectorum. The sequence continues at coordinate 13,197 of JADRCD010117614.1, forward strand.
GTTACTTATTTGAGATTTCTCTCAATTTGTAGTGTAGGCATTCATAGCTCTTAATTGTCCCCTTGGAACTACCTTAGGTCAAGACAAAAGGTTCTGGTATGTTCTGTTTTCATTTTCATTTGATTATAGACATTTTGAAATTCTCTTCATGATTACTTACTGGCCCTATTATTCAAAACCATGTGGTTAAATCTCTGCATGAATGTTTGGTTTCTACAGTATCTCTTGTGAGTTCTGATTTTACTTCGTTATGATGTGAGAAGACACCATACATTGTCTCATTTTTGTGTGTGTGTGTCAGTGAAGAGTTACTTTGTGGTTGGACTCAGTGGACCATGGCTATAGGCCCAGTTACTATGGAGGCTGAGGTAGGAGGATCCCTGAGTTCATTTTGGGCTACAGTGTACTATGTACATTGAGTGTCTACACTAAGTTCAGCATCATTATAGTGACCTTCCAGGAATGGAGAACTGCCATCTTTCGTAAGGAGTGGTGAACTGGCTCAGGCTGGAAACAGAGCAGGTAAAAACTCTTGTGCAGCATAGTGCCTGCAGATAGGCACTGCACTCCAGCCTGAGAAACACAGCAGAACCCAATCTCTCTAAAATAAAAGATGTGCATATTTGCTTTATGGCCTAAAATGTGCTCTCTTTTAGAGACAATTCAGTAGAGACATTCAGAGAGGAATGTTTACTTTGTGTCTCTGGACAGAGTGTTTTGTTCATGTCTGTTAAGTCCATTTGATCTGTGCTGCAGATCAACTCTGAAGTGTTGAATTTTCAGTCTGGATGCTATCTGTGGATAACAGGGGGTACTGAAGTCATCCTCCATTATCCTATCTGGCCCTATCTAGACCTACTTGTTCCTTAGTGTTCAGTTTATGAAACTGAATGCATCAAGGTTGGATGCATGTATACTTACAATCATTCTATCTCCTCAATGATTGTTTCCCTTATTACTATGAAGTGATCTGCTTTGTCTCATTAATCTTGGTTTACAGTCTACTTTGTCATATACGAACGTGGCTTCTGCTTTCAACTTCCACTCTTTGCTCTTTGCCTCTGTGTGTCCCCTAACTCTGCTGACATCCACCTAGGCTCTTAGCAGAGTGTTCACACTAATAAGAGGTCTGCCTCCGCTGTTTCCTCCACAGATTGGGAAGCTGTGTTGTCTGTTCTGGCCTTTGCTCTGGTGTGTTTTTAAGTGTCTTTGCCTGACAGATGAAGCCAGCCCTCTGGCACCAACACATTTTCCAGTGCTTCATCGAGGCACGGCGCTGTAAAATGTATGCAGTTCAGGGAACTCAGTTGTTTAGTTTGTCCCTTGAAATGAGTGCTATGTCAGGCAGGAAATCCAAAGTGATCAGGGCAAATGGAGAAAAATACCCAGTGAACCCTGAGTGGCATGGCTGTTGGAGTTCTGGCTCTTGACTTGCATCCAAGGAATTTCCAGTTAGGGCAAAGGAGGGGTCGGCACTTAACTGTGTAATGCTCCGCTCCCTGCTTTTACCCAGGGGAGAGTTTAGCAGCTGTGAGGCTCATGCTGCTTTGTAGCTTGTTTTTCCACGGTTGAGCCATTAGACTTCCCATCAGCTCCCTGCCACGATGACAGGCAGCAACACTCAGACCTCATTTAATTCTCGACTGGAGTGATGGCCAGGCTGGAGGAAGGGCGCAGAGGGAACGAATTACTGGGTTCAGGTAGACTGATATTTGCATCTGGTGAGATTTCAAATTCTCAAAAGAAAAAAAAAATTAAAAGAAAGCTCACAGAAAGCCAATACACGTTTCAAAATGTTTCTAGCTCTGAGTTCCTATTTAAGGTTGCCCTATTATATGCTTCTTTTCAAAGAGCCAAACTTCTCTTGACAAGGATCAATTTAACTTTGTGGGGGGGAATATTTTGTATGTAATTAAGAAGATTGTAGGTGCTGGGAACCTTTGTAAATAGATCAGAAAGAAGTGGAGCATGCCTTAAGCTTTTCATCATTGTTAGAGGGTTATCTGGGAGGTGTAGTATCATGTGGAAACTTCCTCCCATAGAGGAGATAGATCTTCAAACCTTAGGGAGTAGGGTTACATCACACTAGAGCATGACACCCTCCATCTCATGAGGCTACCTCCTTCCCTGGGGTGACATTCACAGGGATGCGGCAGTGTCCATGAGGGGTTAGAGTTTTCCCAACTAACATTCCTGGACATACTCTTACACTCCTAGGTTGAATGCCTCTCTGAGGCTCAGTAGGTTTGGGAGGTAGATAAAAGACAGTCCATAGTTACCACGCCCACTCATCTACTCCAGTAAAGTTTGTGTGTCAGGCAGAGGCATAAGACTTCAAAGGGAGTTTGCCTCCTGGGTATTCAGTCAGTCACTGGCATCTCCTAACTCAGACGTGTTCCAGAATAGTCTTTCCAATACTCAACATGCCTTCTTATTCAGGTGCCCCAAGACATGATTCATAAATAGTTAAAACTAAGATTAAACATTGTTCCCTGGCCAGCACAGCGTTCCAATATATCTTAATTTATTACTAAGCTGTCGTTAGCTTGGAATTTCTCACAAGGAATCTGCCTCATCAGACAGGGTATCCTCAGAGTTAGGAATAGAGGCCAGGCACTGTTGCTAACTGTAAACAGGGTTAGAATTCTCAGAGCAGTCACACAGAAGACAGAATTGTTTTACATACCAGAGAGTAATTGAAGGGCTTCCCTCACTTTAAGGGTATTCTGAGGAACTGCTAGAATGGGACTTCCTGGTGCTTGCCTCCGACAGACCCAGAGAATTAGCTGGGGACTGCCAATATAGCCCCAGTGGGAAGGGCACCACTGCTCTTCTGCTTTGCACCTGGATGCCTGATCTTACTGACCTTGATGTGACTGCCACTTGCCTATGTGACTTCTGTCTTGCTGTCTGATCTTGCTGACCTTGATGTGGCCCTCACCTGCCTATGTGACTATTGTCATGTGCCCTGTTTTCTGTATACTATATAAGCCTGGTTTTCACTTTGTGCACATTCATTCAGATTCTAGATTAGGGCATTTGAGAGAGAGCATTCCAGTTTTGAGCCTCATGTGGTCTGCAGTCTCCCAGGCCCAGAGCATTTGGGCCCGGAGGTGCTGCACCTGCCCAGAAGAGGTGGCTGCTTTAGACCCAGTGTGTTTCAGGTGGCCTCAGATATAACTCAACAGCTGAGCTGCCAGATTTTTCATTTCCCTTTTGTAATGACTGTAAAAGTCTGATGCCATTTTTGAGAAATACATTCAGATCCTGCACTTCCATATGTCGTCTCTGCCATCATTTCTCCACCAATGCCTTGTCGACCTGACTAGGACCCTGTTCTCCCGAGGGTTGAGGGAGGCCCAGACTGGCAGGCCTGCAGCACATAGTTGATCACAGGCACCTAGAAACACATATCCTTCCCAGGAAGGATTGCTTATCCAGCAAGGATAAGCAATTGCCCAGGAACATGTCCTGGGAAAGAACCTCAGTGAGCTAGAAGCTAGGGGCCTCCAGTAGAATAGTCTTCTATAGGTATCACCCTGGCTGTGAGTGTGAATTGGATTTTGTAGATGCCAGGAGACCTGGGTATTATCTAATGCTTTTGACTAGACAGCTTTGACTTGACTAGAACCTTTTTAGAAGCTATAGATATCACTAATTATTTAGTAATTGATATTTCTATATTTGTCTGTTAAAATAACTGGTATAGGTAAGTACATTTGTTAGTTGCCATGAGCCAAGTGGAAGCCCATCTTCCCTATAGGTAGAGAAGAGAGGTGGCCCATTCCATCTAGAGTCCTTTGCTTGGGCTTCCACCAGGTTCTGCTTTTTTCTTGAGGACAGAGTTGGGAAAAGGAAGTAGAAGTTTGGGAGAAGAGAGACAAGGTAGCTTAGGGTGGTGCCTGCTGCTGTCCTGTGTGACTTCTGTTGGTACTTTCTGGATGTGTAGTTCTGTGGGTGTCCTTGGTGTTACCCAGGCAGCAGAACTCCCTACCCACAGATTGAAAACTCACACAATGAATAACTCGTATACAGAACCGTTCCTATACGAAATCTCCACTGCATCGTTCTGGGGCATCTGACTCCACTTGCTCATTCGCTGCTTATGAGATATAAAGGGGACCCTCACAGGCCTGTTTCCTGGACCACACAGCACTGTACTTGCTGGCTTTAGAGAGGCAGGGGCCCTCCTCATTGAAGGGAAGGGCAGGTAGGGTTGTTGCTGCTGGGATCTGCTGACCTCAGACGTAGTGGCTTTTTGTTTTTGTTTCCCATGTGTGTGAGTTTTAGACTGCATCAGTTTCCTGGATGTCAAGCTCAGGGCTTCCTAACTGCAGCAGCTGTCACCTTGATGAGATCCCTACACTCTTTGGAGTGTCCTGGAAACACCCTATGGTCACAGGAGCTGGTGGTCAGCTGGCCACACCCAAAGCCACCAGAGATCTCTCCGTATTTTATTTTCATGTAAAGTTGGTTAGAATCATTCCACCTGGCATTCCAGCCTGGAAAATGATGTACAGACATTTTTTTTTTCCTGATCAAACTGGGAAAATATTTTCATCAATAGTCTAAAGACCTACCAAAGAGCAGTTACAATAGGAATAAAGGGTAGAAGGTGGCCTGTCTTACTATCTGTTTGTGAGGGTGGTTTTTCTTTTCCTTGTTGCTATTCTCCTAAACAGGTATTTGAGTGTCTGGCTGATAGTGTTTATCAGCTCTGCAGGATGGAAAGCATGCACCTATTGGCTTAAATCAAGGCTCTTACCCCTGATCATGTACAATTTTGGTTTCAGTCAATACTTACACCTTCATGTGAGTAGCAATACAACTTCTAGCTCTGAGCAGGGGGATGCAGAAAACAGTTGGAGGAGTGACTTTTGCCACAGTGAGCAGCAAGAGTGAGGAAGCATTAGCAAGCAATTTAAACAAAGGGCCCCCAACCCGGAGCTGTGTGCGCATCTAGAATAACTGTGGTATTTGTGCAAAACCGAGCATCCGCTTGGGCTTCCACCGGCCAAGGCTCAGGGAAAATGTGCAGCCATTGACAGCATAAATGAAATTGAACAAAAGTGGAATGGAAGAGCTCAGGGCAGGATGCATCTGTGAATGTTTCTCCTGGTCTGGTGCCACATTTTCTCTACCGTAGCAGGCAGTTTCAAACCTTGGAGAAAGTCTGGATTGTGAAAGTGGGCTCCTTGGGTGTTATGGAATCTGAGTCTGCCGGAGAGAGAGGTCAGGACATGACTTGTTGCTTAGTCTGTCTAATGTGGCTGTAATAAAATCTCCAAGGCTGGATACTTATCACAAAATCCCTGAGGCCGGTATTTACAACAAATCCCTGGATCTGGGCATTTATATTCAAACACCCTAGATGGGTATTTATAAAGTAAATTTGTTTATTGGGTTCACGATTATGGTGCTAGAAGATCTGAACAGGCTGGTGCCGGTGCTCTGGCCAGACCTCCTGGCTGCTTTGCAACACTGCAGAACCATGGGTTGGTAACAGAATCAACCCATCCTTTTCCATAGCATCCAAAGACCTATTATCCATGCCCACTAGTCTTATCTCACCAATGCTACACAGTCTCAGCGCATTATGCTCTAACCCAGCTGTCACCCAGCTTCCAGTGACATCAAGCTTTAGGGGTAAATCATTTCCAAACTGCAGCAGCTGTCTCCCTGCTCAGTTCTCTACATTCTTTGGGTGTGGGGTATCCCTGGGAACGTTCTGTGGTAACAGGATCTGGAGCGACCAGCAGCTTCAAAAGCTACTGGCCCTGTGTGTTTTTATGTTCATGTCATTACAGCTGTTCATGTTGGCAGAACATGGACCTTCATCTCAGTTTATGATTATTTCAGGCAGATCTGTAATGAGGATTGTTCAGAGGGTGGTGGAGGTGGCCTTGTTAATGTCCTTAACCCTATTTTGGGTCCTTCTTTTCTCTTGGGACCAGAGTCATCTTGGGTACCTACTGGTTTGGAGGACAGGAGGGCAGCAGTAACACTCTGAGATGGGTTCTCACCAGGTAGAACTCCTGGACAGTGAGGTCTCTATTTAGGATGGAAGAGACAACACAACGTGTCCTGGAAATCGGCACCATCCCTGTAAGGCAGATGCTGCTGCCATCGACAGGGCCAGCAGAAAGAAACAGAGAGACGCCTGCCATATAAAGGAGTAGGCCTCTTGGTGGTGGGTGCAAGCAGCCTTAGTGGACACTGCAAGGCCCCCATGCTTGTTCCCATCCCTCCTGCTGCCTCTCCTCCCTCTGCCATGGCTCCTGTCTTCCTGGTTAGGTGTCAAGTTAAAGAACAGCATGTCAAACCCCACCCAAAGGGCAGGCAGTGCTGTCATTAAAGAGGTTTGCATGTCCCCTTGGAGAACAATACAGGAATTAAACCCAGGTAAATATGGTTGTATTGACCCAAGACAGAACAACTACCAGACCATTAAGCAGTCTTTCTGTAACACAAAGCTTTGTGAATTCAGGACAGGATCTGTCCTATTTAAGTGCATGTTGTTGTCACTTGTAAATCACCTTGTCTCCTTGTACTCTGGGTCCTTCCCTCTAACCAGCATCTGAGTCAGTCTCTTAACCACAGGCCGCTGTCTCCATCTGCCTCCATCTTTCTCAGGTCTGTCATTTTTTCTAGGAGCCTGTGGTCATTTTGCAAATGCTGGTGAAAGACCCCCATAGGGAGACCCTCACTCAAGTCCCAGGAGAACATATACCCAAGGAAACACGAGAAACCATCTTGATGTAAACACATGAGGTAGTTTTAATATTGGAGCTCCAGGTGGACCATATCTCATGCAGGAGACAGAGGGATCCACCACGAGGCTCAGGGGTTAGGGGTTTTTATAGGAAGGAGGTCTAGGGGAACAAAAGAATTAGCATAGCAATACATAATTGGCTACTTTTAAAAAGTAAATGTGGTATGAGGCGGGAAGAGTGGTCCAGGGTGGGTAATTCCCAGAAGCAGTGGATGGTATAGTCTTGAGTCAACAGTTTTTCTGCTGGCCTCGAACCATATCTAAGGGACCAGATGGCCCATTATTCAGAGCCTGCCCAAGGACACATCTTGCAGGCCCAGACTTGTTCCTCCTCCATATCTATGATTTTTATGTCTTCCTGAATTTTTATGTCTTCCTGACCTGCCACCTCTTATGATAGCTAACATCTTGTTTGCTTATTCTTAGGCCTATGTGGCAGGCTTACATTGCTATGAGGCTTATAATTCTCCTACCTATCCAACACAGGTCCCATGCTTTAGTTATTCCTTTTCATTTTATTCCTTCACTGGCTCATTGTCAAGATGCTACCCATCATAGATTCTAGAGCAGTGATTCTCAACCTTCCTAAAGCTGTGACTTTTTTTTTTTTTTACAGTTCCTCATGTTGTAGACCCCCAAACATAAAAGTATTTCTTTGATACTTTATAACTGTAATTTTGCTACTGTTATGAATCGTAATGTAAATATCTGATTTGTAGGATGTCTGATGCATATATCCAATGGGGTTGTGAACCACAATTTGAGAACCACTCCTCTTGAGCATCATTTCTGCCAGGTCCCTTTCTTGTGCCTTGTTTTCACCTCTCCTCTGTGCTTCCCATCACTCCCTGAAGAATGAGTCTACAGTGATATTCAGTGATACCCATGTCACTCATCACAAGCACCCAAGACATCAGTGTCTATAGTTATCCCAGCATGGAGATCACAGCAAGAAATCAATCAAATCCCTTGGGCACTCTGATGCAGGCCAAAGACCCATATTAACGAGTTTCCAGTGGTGTCTAATAAAGTGGGAGGTGAATCAAACAACAACTAGAATTATAGCTACCATGTTCCCATATCTGATGGTGGCAGACTAGGTGGCTTGGACCATTCTCCACCAGGAACAGCTAGATGAGTGAGGCAAAAGGCCTGAACTTCCTGCTTGAATACCTTGAACATCTGCTATGACATGGTATAAGAGACAAGATAATCCATTATTAAATTATCCCAGGACCTTTTTGATTTGGAATGATATGATGTATAGATATCAATTCCGGCAGATTGGATTCCTAAAATAAGTAGAAAATATACTTATAGTCTGAAGGGAGAGACATACCATCAATATCCTCAAATCAACTTCATTATTTAATCATATTTATTTTGTATTTTACTAAAAAACTCTAGACATGAGGAGAATAAAAGGTATAACAAAAATACAAAAAATAAAATAGCTATGTACAGTATCTAAAAATTAGAATTATCATATATGAAATTAGGAGATATCAGACATAAAAATTTAAATTGTTGTGTTTCATGCAACCATTTAAATAAAACTTTAGATTTAAAAATAACAAAAAAGTGGGTACCATAAGAAAAACTAGACTGTTGCAAGCCTATGGCTGATGACCATGACTGAATGAGCCGTTCTGAGGGTGAGTTTGAAAAAAAATGACCAGAACATTTCTTTTTTTTTTTTCCTTTTTAATAGTCTTATGTAGATGCTTGTCTACAGCAATACTGAATATACATAC
>JADRCD010117619.1:0-16895 GCA_019843815.1 Montemys delectorum
ACATAAGTGTCACTACAGAACAGAGTTGGGCCACAGAAATGAATTTTTACTTCCTGAGAAAGCCCCTCAACATCATGAGTATGACTGAAGAGGAGTAACCAATGTCTTCAAAAGCCAAGTGGCTAAGGAAATTATAAATGGGGGCACGAAGCTGAGGGCTGTTTTTGACTAGCATGATTTTGCTAATATTGCCCATTAAGTTGATAGACTAAATTATTAGAAATACAACAAATAAAATGGCATGAATTTTAGCATCCCCTGCTAATTCCAGTAGAATAAACTGTTACACATTTTTGAGGTCCCTTCTATGTTAGTAACACTTACTAAACATCCTTTAAACAGTGTTGAAAACATCAACAAAGGCACAGGGCTGTGGAAATACTTTTAGCTAAAGTTTTAAAGCCTTATGTAAACAAAGTATTTGGGGGACATCTCTACATAGCCTCATCTTTATTTTTAAATATAGTTTCAAATGTTTAGTTATTGAGAAATTCACACATAATAGTAGGTGATAATATAATACAGAGATCCTATATGTATTTTGTTGCATTTTTCCACCTCTCAGTCCACTGATACAACTAGTATTGTGACACAAAATAAGGTACCAAACCACAGCCCATGTCCATGAACATTAGGATTGTGCTGTAGCTTATAACCACACAGAACTCCCTCCTTTCCCATTTCTTTCCTCTCTGACAATATATAATGTCTTCTCCATCTTTTAGTTTTGTCATTTTAGAAGGTTTATTATAACACCCTTCCCTGTATGCACTTAGTATTCTTTGTTCTGGGTTCTTCACTATCAACTATTCATGTAACAACTCCAATTTTCTTTAATTAATGTTTGCAGTGACATTTTTCCTTTTCCTTTTTTACTTCTAGCAGATGTCATTATAATTGTACATTTGACTATCTTGTGACAGTGTAGGACTGATTCATTTGTTTTTCAACATATTAAGCCATTTCTCAGGACAAAAGAGAAAACCTTTTAGGGTTGTAGTAGCCTTGCCCATATAAAACAGACACATATACATAAACAAATGTAAGTGTACTCATATATGCAGACATTCAAAACATGACTCAAGAGAGACTTGAAATAATTGTTCTTTGATCTAGAGTAATAAAAACTGTACAATATTAGCACATAAGCAGACATAGTGATTTATACAATGTAGATCTTTACACAATGGAGTTCCTGAAATCTATGAGAAAGGGGCAGGGAGGAAAGGGGGTGCCTGGTGGTTCCCAAGAGTGCGAGAGTCCTTGGTCCAATCTAATGGCTGGAAATGCTGCAAAACTTTCCTGCGGGAGATTAGACAAGGCCTTTAGGGGAAGGCCTAATCCATTGCTAGAGTACTGCAAGTATAGATGAACGAAGGCAGTCTATAGTTTTTAGGCTTTATTGTAGAAAGGAGAGAGAGAGAAGGTAGAAAAGTAGAGGCCAGCCATGGCCACATGGAGAGAGGGGAGAAAAGAGGAGGAGAAGGAGGGTGAGAGGTGAGAGTAAGAGAGAGAGGAGGGGGCAAACACCCCCTCTTATGGTGGGCCAGGTTATCTTTCTGTTTTCAGGTAACTGTGGGGTGGGGCATACCTGACTCTGGTCAGGTGACTTTGGGGGTAGAATCCAGCCAGAATACTGGGAGCTTGGGGCATTGTCTAGCCACAGGACAATGGAGTGAGGACTCATGGTGTCAGTAGCCTAATGTCTGGGAGCGTAGCTTACTATTCCGTCCCTTGTAGAATTTTCTACTGGGTCTCAGGAGTAAGCCTCACTCAACCAGAACACAGGCTGCCTTTCATGGTCCAACAGGATCTCATTGCTAAATAGAACTTCTATACAGCTCATTGAACATAAAATTTGAGCTAGTGCAGGCTTGGATTCTTCACTATATTCCAGTCTCTTTGACATGAACAGTAAGCTACAGAAAATAAAATCTGGACAAAAACTGAGCCACCAAACCCTCAATCTACAATCTCTCTTGCCTGAAAGGTGTGCTAGGGCAAAGGTGGTGCAGAACTTGTAGAACTGACCAACCAATGTTGACATATCTCTATCACCTGTACAGAATCAACTCCTAATGGAGTAAAACACACCAATGTTGACCCCGAAACTCTGAAACTGCTTAAAGAAATCATTGTTTTCTCCAAGATGTAGGTACTTGAAAATAATTTCCAGATAGAATTCTGTTCGCTCATGAATTAATGCCAACAATTGACAAGTGAGGCCTTATAAAACTCTAAAGATACTGCACCACAAATGAAACAATCAGTCAAGTGCAGAGGATTCCCAGAAAGTAAATGAAAATCTTTGTCAACTATGCATGTGATAAAAGATAATCAGAAGACAAAACTTAAAAAAAAAAAAAAAAACAAGAAAATAAATTACCAAACCCAAAAGTTCAGAATCTTAGAAAATAATATAATTTATTTAAAAATCATGGCCATGGATGATACTCATAGACTCAATTAGAGTTTGAGTGATAGAAATAAAAATCCACCAAACTGTTGGATTAGGTTTCCTCAGAGTGACAAGATTGTGCACACATCTAAACACATATGAGTGTATATAAATGTGTACACAGACACATTCACACATCCAATCTTTCTTGACAGGTTTTTAGTGGACTACCTCAAACAATTCAAATACAGAATGAGAAATAGATGAAAAAAATTTCCCTAGGAAATTGCACAACTGTTCAGTTTTGTTTCCACAGGGTAGATGTACACCTTTAATATACCAATAGGACGTGGTGCTACAGCCTAGAATTCAAAGTCACACTGGAAGCAGAAGACTTCTTTCAGAGACCAATTCTTCTATCTGTGAGCAGATCAGAAAATACTGTTCACTCTGAGATATAATCTGCTTTATTCAATTATGCTTGGTTCATGTCATTCAAGGTTTGCCTGTATTAGTATTGGATCACATATCTGAGAACCACATTGTAAAATTGGCATATTAAATTAACTGTATTTCTTTATTATTAGATATTTTTTTTATTTACAATATCTCCTTTCCTAGGTTGCCCTCCAAAAGAAAAAAGAAAAAGAAAAGAAAATAAGAAAAAATAAAATAAAAAAACCCAATTAAAACAAAAAAATTAAACTGTCTTATTGGCACTATTTATTATGAAAGAGGTCAGCTAGTAATGAACAGAAGTAGACCAATGTGGGTCTCAGAGCTACAACCTTCTGATAGAATATCATGTCAGAGTGTAGGGAGAAAGAAAATAATCTTTTTATTTCTAAAGAAATGAATTGATCCAATGATGAGACCCCTGAGTGTAAGGAAATAAGTTGGAAAAAATGAAATAAAATTATGATAGGCATTAGCATATAAAGACAAAGATTCTCAGGGTTTTTCAGGACTGTTGTTTAGGAATAGAGTACATTGATACTGCCACGCTGTGGATTTAACTTCCATAATTAAAGAAAATGTTTCCTATGTTATGATATTATCCTGAAGTATGTCATTGCTACCACATGGGACACCCTTCCTACAAACAGCCAATGTTCGCAATAGAGTATTGGAAGATAGACCTAATGCCTATGATGTAGAAAGTGCTAATGAAGTAGATGACATACTGCAATAAAAATATCTCCAGTAATTTTATGGCCTATTCCACCTTGTCATTTTCTCTGTAGATGTGCTTGATTCCAACAATATTCATTATACATACTTAAGGGTAGCTTTTATTGAAAATGGAAACAGACTTAAAAATTATTCAGTCGATAATTTTTACAAAGCAGTGAATTCTTTTAAATGTGAATATAATTGAATAATTTTGATATTATTTTGTAAGAAAAATTTTTGGTTATACATGAAATTTATTAGGTACAACTTATTATGAATGTATGTTTTACCGTATGATGTATAAATACTCAGACTGTACATTTACTACCAACTTTGAAGTCTGGTTAAATTTGTATCATAACATGCATTCCCCCATCAATACTCACTTTCCATTTAATACAATGTCTATGTAATATTATTACTGTACAACGTGTTACAACATGATGCATTTGAACACATATCTAAGAGAATGTTTTCCTATCAAAATGTCTTTTCAGGGCACCCTTAATCTCATTATTCCTAAGGCTGTAGATAAGAGGGTTCAACATGGGGACTACCACCATGTAGAATACAGATATTACTTTGTTCTGGTCCATTGAATAGCTGGACTTAGGCATCACATAGATGAATGTAACTGTTCCATAAAATAAAGTGACTGCAGTGAGGTGGGAAGTGCAGGTGGAGAAGGCTTTCTGGCGACCCTCAGTGGAGCGCATCTTCAGGATGGTGATGAGGATGTAGGAATAGGAGATGGCTATGACAAACACTGTGATCATAGTAACTGAGCCAGCTGAAAATGAGATAACAACTACGAAGACACTGACATCAGAACAGGAGAGCTCAGCCAAAGGAGCAAAGTCACAGAAAAAATCATTGATTCTATTTTGTCCACAGAAGAGAAGAGAAAAGAAAGACAGTATAAAGGAGGATGCATTAAGAAACCCACCAACATAGGATCCTACTATCAACTGGATACAGACTTGTGTGGACATTTTGGTGGAATAAAGCAGTGGGTTGCAGATTGCCATGAAGCGGTCATAAGCCATGGCAGCCAGAAGGAAGCATTCAGTTGCACCAAATAAAGCAGCTGAGCTGAGCTGGATGCCACATCCAAGGTAGGAAATGGTATTTCTCTCCATCAGGAAATTGACAAGCATATTGGGTGTGACAGAAGATGAAATACCTATGTCAACAGAAGCCAAGTGGCTGAGAAAAAAGTACATGGGGTGATGGAGCTGGGAAGAGACTCTGATGAGAAGGATGGTGCTGAGGTTCCCAAACACAGTCACCAGGTAAATGCATAGGATGATGGTGAAGAGGATGACTCTTAGGACTGGGTCGTCTGTTAAACCCAATAAAATGAACTCTGTCACTGAAGTGTGATTCCCATCCTCCAGGAAAGCCATTGGACAATGTAGCTGTTGTTAGATTCAGGCTGTGATGTGGACAGTACAGGAAGGGATATATATATATATATATATATATATATATATATATATATATATATGGCTGCATTTTCACTAACATAGATTAAAATTATTATAAATATGTCATTTAAAACATATATTTAGGGTATTATATTGGATGCTTAGTGTTTGTATGTTTTTATGTATGGAATCTATCAAAAATTTAAAAATGAAATCCTAGAAATTTCCTGTAAATAATTTACTTTTAATTTATAATTTGTGTTTAATAAAATATACCTATAGTTTAAATCTAAGTATGTTAGTGTGAGACTTATAAAAATCTCAAAACAGTTGTCATATGTAGAAGAAATATTAAATTTTACAAATGTAAATTTATAATGAAGCCTTCAGTAATTTCTGACCTTTAACAATTCTTTCTTAATTACTTTTACTGGATTTAATAGATTATATAGTACATATTGCCATTTCCAAAATAATATTAGGACTCTTACTGATTGAATTGTATAGTTTATAAAATGTGTGATTTGAAAATGTTTAGGAACTAAACTTTACATAAGAAGCACTAGAATGAGATGAACCTCAGGCAGAGTGAATTTAATTTGCTCTTTGTACTCTGTAAGTTTAGAGTGGCAAAAGAGTTAAGAGCATGTCTTTTTTATTGATTATTTTATTTATTTACATTTCAAATGCTTTCTCATCCCACCACCCTATACCTCTTCCCCTTTGCCTCTAAGAAGGTGCTTCCCATCTACCCACCTACTCCAGGTCTCATTTCTCTAGCATCCCTCTTTGCTGGGGGTAACAAGCCTCCATAGAACCACACACCTCTCCTCCCATTAATGCCAGATAAGGTAGACCTTGGCTGCACATGTAGTGGGAGCCATGGACCTACTCATGTATACTTTTGAGGAACATATGTTAATTTGGGAGAGGCAACAATTCAACTTTTTGTTCCCAAAAGGGGCCCTCGTTTAAGGACATAGGTCACCCAGACTACCACTCACCTGGTTACATTAAGGACAGTTTTTATAACAAGAAATAATATTTCTTGCAAGAACTGGAAAGAAATAATAAATAATTCATACTTAAATTATAAATGGGAGGAGCAATGATAAATTTATTCAATACTTTAAACACTAGTTAGATCAATGCTATATCAAGTGCTTTGTACTATAATTCTAATCACTTACAAATATGTGAATAGTATTTCCTACAACATTAGTTGTGTTTATTCATGCAATCACCAAATTCTTTCCTAATATAGCATTTTTAGCTGAAAAACAGTGGAATGAAATAATGTGTTAACCTCTTGGCCTATAGAGACCAAGAGGTAGACATTCAACCTGCAATATTATGTTTACCTTTAGAAGCAAACTGACTCTTATCTCTTGGGAATTCCAACCCTATTTTCTTGAGTTTTCCATGGTGCCTGTAGCCTGTGATGCTAGAGTGTATAGACAGGAAACAGAGTCTTTATTTTTCATGAGACATTTGTCATACAATTACAAACCTATGTCAAAACTAGTGAATTTATCAACATTTTTTTCCTTGAGCACTGAGCTTACTTAGAGTCCATGGGTTTCCAGTCTTTTTAGTGTTGGGTAAATAATAAAGATTTGAAAGCTAATTATTCACAGGAATCAGACTATGACAAATGTTGATTTAATTATTTTTTCTCAATTACACCTGACTGATTTCCCAACTACAGCTTATGTATATACTATATACATTTTTCAAAGAACAAAACATTCTTCAGTGTGGAGGGAAGTCAGTGGTACACTTACCTTTTGGAATAAGGATTCATTTTAAAGTAAGAAAGTCAAGATAATTATAAAATGGTTTTATAGTCTCCTAGATGCCTCCCACAAGCATTGCTAATCATGGAGACTAAGTATCTGAAGAGTCTTGGGATTCAAATGTGAATCCCAATCCCCAAAAGAATATCTCAGATGAAAATGAGTCGTTCATTACCCATGAACACAATTCTCCAGTATTCACTGACTTTTTTCTTTTATATGACAATTGGTACACTTTTATTTGATAAATTACTAGCAGTACATGGTAATAAATTACCTCTAGGAAGTGTTGGTTCTAGGTTAATTTTATATTTTATTTTACCTGATAGTGAGCTTTAAATAGACAACATTGTCTTTCATTTAGTATCTTCATTCTTGTAAGTATTGTAGTGAGTGATTAATACACTTTCTTGTTTTTAAATTAATTAATTAATTAATTTTTATTAGATATTTTCTTTATTTACATGTCATATGATATCACCTTTCCTAATTTCCCTCTGAAAAAATAAAAAATAAAATAAAATAAAATGAATAAAACAAAAACAAAAACAAAACCCTGTTCCCTCCCCCTTCCCCCCGCTCACCAACCCACACTTTCTGAGGTACTGTCTTAGCATTATATTGTTGTAAAGAGACACCTTGACCAAAGCAACTATTATAAAGGCTAACATTTAATTAAAGCTGGCTTAATGTTTCAGAAGTTCAGTCTATTACTATCATGGTGTAAAGCATGGTACTGTGCAGGCATACTTTGGTATGGAAGCATGGTATAGGAAGAGCTACTGAGAGTTCTACATATTTATCTGAAGGCAGCCAGGAAGAGACTATTTTCCACAGACAGCCAGGAGGAAGCTTTCATTCCACACTGGGTTTAGCGTGAACATGGGAATCCTCAAAGCCCACATACACAGTGACAAACTCCCTCTATCAAGGCCATATCTACTCCAACAAGAAAATATATTCTAGTAGTGCTTCTTCCCATGGTCCAGTCATAGTCAAATCAACACATTCCACTCCCTGTTCCCCATAAAATTGTTCAAACACATGAATTATGGGGGCCATGCCTAGCCATAGCATAATGTAAAATATATTTAGTTCAATTTGAAAAATCTCCATAGTCTATAACTGTCTCAACAATGTTAAAAGTCCAATGTTAAAAGTGTCTTCTGAATTTCTTGCTATCTTTTCAATGTAACTTGCTATAAAATCAAAATAAAAAAAGCAGATCACATACTTCCAATATATCATGGCACAGAATATACATTACTATTTCAAAACACTATAGTAAGGGAATAAGGGTCCAAAGACTAACTGGGCAAACTCTAAATTCTGCATCTGCATATCTGATGTCCATCTCCTTTCAGCTTTATTGACTTAATCATAATTATTTCTCTTGGGCTGGTTCTGCACTCTGCTAGCAGCTTTCCTCAGCAGGTGCCCCACAGCTCTGGCATCTCTTTCATCTTGTGGTCTCCAAGGTAACTTCAACTTTACAGCTTCCTGTTCCAGTATCTGGGATTCACACATGATCTTCTGGACTCCTGAAAAGCACTTAGCTCTGCCATTGTAACACTTGAAGGTCTAATTCTCTCTACTACACTGTTGCTGCTGTTCTTGGTGGTTATCCCATAGTACTGGCATCTCCAATACGGTAGGGTCTTGCACTCCAACTAGGCTTTACCAACAGCCTCTCATAGGTTCTATTCCCAGTGCCAAACTTCAGCTTCTTTGTATGATCCCTTCAGTCCTGGGCTGTCAGCTGCAACAGAGACTGCACCTTCACCAATGGCTTCTCCTGGCCTCTCACAGTGCCAAGTCTCAGCTGTTCTCCATGACACCTTCATGCCCTCAAAATCAGTAATTTCCGAATGATTCTTACACACTACCAAGTCCAGCTGAAGCATGGGTCACAACCTTGGCTATCTCTGGAACATAGCTCCTTTGTACTTTAAAAAAAGCATATTCAAGAAGATTTCACCTCACTAATGTTGGTCTCTGCTTAATCACCATTAATTTCGTAGCTCCAGCACACCAGCATCAGCTGTTCCAGTAACCCCTTCTACTCTAGACTCTAAAGCCAGAGACACTTGGCTGAAGCTGCTGAATGCTGCTATTGCTCAGGCTGGAACTTTGCGTCTATTACATCATCACTAGCTTTCTATTTTCCAACTCCTCCCCTGTCTAACCTTGGATTTCCTAGAACTTTCTCTGGAGACTAACCTTGAACTCTGAAGTTTGCATGCATCTGTCTTCCAAATGCTGGGATTAAAAGAGTGAACCTAAGCCTTTGTTATCTTTCGCATCATCTTTATAAGTTCTCCATTGTAGTTCACCCGCTGATAGGGTCAAGTTAACAATTGAGAATAGCCATCACAATCCATCCCTTGTCAATATAAGATAGAATCATATCTCCTTATGTCCAAATTCAAACAACAACCATGTCATAAAATTCCTCCCATGATACAACTATTCCTAGTGCAACTGCAAATATATAAACATTAAGCTTAGCTGGGTGGCATCTTTCCCCAAAGTCACCACACTTTTAATTACTTTTAATATCCTTGAACACAAGATGTAACTCCATTCTACTTCCTGGTAATGCTTTAATCTTGGAACCATACATTTAATATTTTTCCTTTCTAAGTCAAAATGCTCCTCAAGAGTGAACTTCAAAACAAAGTCTAAACTAGGCCTTTTTGAGACATCCTTTGTCAATGCAATTAATCTAAATCTCTTTAACTTAGCCCCGGGCAGACTCTTTGGACAAGTGCAAAAAACAGCCACATTCTTCACTGAAGGCAACATACTAAAATTCTGTTCCTCTGAATCCTCTTGAGCTAACCCTCACTCAAATCACTCTCGGCGCTAATGTTTTCTGTATTCCCACTAATATAGCCTAGTAAGCCCTACTGAAAGCATTCCATTGCTTTCCAAAATCAAAGTTACCAAGTGTACATTTGTCTAAACAAAAACAATGTAAGGCTTATCACAGCAATTTTCCAGTCCCTGATACTAACTTCTGTCTTAGGACTTTATTGCTGTAAAAAGACACTATAACCAAGGCAACTATTATAAAGGCAAACATTTGTGGGATCAAGAAAGGTAGCCTGGTTTCCAGTTGAGCTAAAGCTAAAAGCCCCAAAGATCCTGAAGCGATGGTAGGCACTTTGCTTGATCCCAGGCACCAGGCCCCTGTGACTAGCTGCAGTGTCCCATAGAATTGTGGCCATCAGTAATGTAAGGGTAATGCCCAAGCCCCCTCCACTTGTAGAGGATGTGACCTGTGATCAATGTAGGCTCTAGAGAGATCTCCACTTTAATGAGGTACCTAAAGGCCGGGAGGGCTTAGCCAATAAGTTTTCCTTCCCAGACATTCCTTCCTGCAAAAGTTATTTAATCTGAGGCCTACCATGAGAAGTCGGGGATGGTTTTACGCATCCACTTTCCACCATGACAATAAATGCTTTTAAACCATGAACTGCCTCTTTTCATTGGGATCAAGCCATGGAGAAGGCCTTTACCTATAGAACCTGCATATAACTTCCCATAGAATGCCTGTCTGTGCTCCCAGGCACAACCACCACCAAGCTCAAGCCAAGCTCAAGCCTGCAGCCCATCAAGTAAAGGACAATCACTGTGGAACTAGCCAGAGCTCCCCCTTTTTCCCCCTGGCCTCAGGCTAGATTCAGTTTGTAGACCCCCACTCTATTCTCAGCTCTTCCACAGCTTCCAGCAGCACATGGGTATCCAAGAGCCTGAGAACAAGATGGCCGAGCCTCTTTGCATTTAACTGGAGCTGGTTTATAGTTTAAGAGCATAGAAGTCCTCAAAGCTTATCTACACAGTGACACATTTCCACCAACAAGGTCACATCTATTCCAACAGGGCAATAAATTCTAATAATGCCACTTCTCATGAACAAAGCATATTCAGCCACCACAGGGCCCTTGAAAAATATAGGTTTAGAGGAGATGTAAAGTTCATTTTCAAATATCAATTATTTAGGGCATACCTATCTTACAGTTAAAGTCCACAATACTTTTATTATATATAAAATAGTGAGTAAAAACATGTATCTAGTCCTCAAGTAATATTTGTTATCATTCAACTCAAGCCTCAAAGAGGTTTTGGTTTTTATTTTGTAATGGAGGATGATAAAAATTGTGTTCTTCACTATGAAGATCCATTTCAGGTCTTGCTAATCTTAACTTTCTGGAGTTATATATTAATCTTAATCTTCTGGAATCTATCTTTTATGCTCCCTTGATGTAAACAGCTGACTACTGAGCAAGTACCAAATTTGAAGCTTCCTCTAAGCTCTATTGTAAGCTTATTTCTAAGCTCTATTGTATACTAAGTCCCCGAGTACAGAGATTCTTAGAATCTCTTAATACTTACAGGGACCATGAGAAAATATCTAACACCATTTTAACATATTTTACTCCAGGGAGTCATGAGGCTCTTAGCCAGGTTTCTCCTCTGCTTGTACTGCTACTGGAAATACAATCAGAAGAAAGTGCTCTTCACAGAAACATATTTGCTGTAAGTGCTGGCATGATATACTTTTCAGTTATGATGCTCTATATGATTTCATTATTCATTCTGTCACTGTATACATTTCTGCTGTCCCTTAGCTTTCCAGTAATACTATCTGGTATGTTGATTAAGTTTCACACATTAAATCTCAATAGTTTTGTTTCTCTTCTACACTGTCAATGGCTTCTCTGTTTAGTATCCTTGGTTTCCACCTCAGTAGATAATATTTTATCTGTGTTTTACAGGGAAAATTGAGGCTTCTGTGGTCATTTACACAATTAGTCCTGTTATAACACTTGCTTTTTATTATTATCTTTAATTGTTTTTTGCAGTCCAGTAGTTATTCCCCTCCGCTTTGCCCCCCTACAGTTCCTTATCCCATTCCACTTTCCCTGTCTCCAAAAGGATGTCCCCACACACCCACCCTGTTCATCTCCCCCTACTCCTCCACCCTCCTCAACACATCAGGCCTTCTCATTTGCTGGGGCCTCAAGTCTCTCAAGAGTTAGGTATGTATTCTCTCGTTGAGGCTAGACCAGGCAGTCCTCTGCTGTATAGGTGTCCAGGGTTTTGGACCAACTAGTGTATGCTGCCTGATTGGTGGCTCAGTGTCTGAGAGATCTCGGGGATCCAGGTTAGTTGAGATTGCAGATCTTCTTATGGGGTTACCTTTCTCAACTTTTTCCAGTTTTTCCCTAATCCAACCACAGCGGTCCCTAACTTTAGACCATTGGTTAGATATAAGTATCTGCTTCTGTCTCAGTCATCTGCTTGTTGGGCTTCTCAGAGCGCAGCCATGTAACATCAGTAATAGTTTCAGGCTTTGGAGATCCCCTTGAGATGGGTCCCATTTTGCTGGTCACAGGAACTCCTTTCCCTCAGTCTCTTTTCCATTTTTGTTCCTGCATTTCTTTGGGGCAGGAACAATTCTAGGTAGGAGTTTTTGAATGTGGGATGACAACTCCATCCCTCCACTTGATGCCCTGTCCTTCTACTGGAGGTGAATTCTACAAATTTCCTCTCCTCACTGTTGGGCATTTCATCTAAGGTCCTTCTATGTGTACTCTTTGGTTGGTGGTTTGGTCCCTGGGAGCTCTGGGGGGTCTGGTTGGTTGATATTGTTGTTCATGATCTTAGTCATTCTGATTGGCGTAAGGTGGAATAATAACAACAACAATAATAATAAACAATAATAAATTTATTATTTATTATATAATATATGTATAAATAGTAATATTTATTGATATAGTAATAACTATTATATATATGATTAATTTTACTTGGCTTTGTTAATTTATTTTAAATTGTTAATTACTCATCATGGCAATATTCTAATGCTTTATTAGTAAGAATCTTTTTAAAATTATTTATTTATTTATTTATTTATTTACACTCCAGATTTTATTCCCCTCCCAGTTTACCCTGTCTGTTATACAACCCTATATCTCCTCCCCACCCATACCCCTGTCCCTATGAAGATGTCCCCACCACCAGCCCCTCCCTACCAGACCTATAAACTCCCTAAAGGCCTCCAGTCTCTTGGGGGTTAGGTGCATCTTCTCTGACTAAACTCAGTCCCAGAAGTCCTCTACTGTATATGTGTTGGGGGCCTCATATCAGCTGGTGTATGCTGCCTGGTTGGTGGTCTAGTGATTGACAGATCTTGGGGGTTCAGTTTAATTGGGACTGCTGGTCATCCTCTTCCTCAGCTTTTTCCAGCCTTTCCCTAACTCAACCACAGGGGTCAGCAGCTTCTGTCCATTAGTTGGGTGCATATATCTGCATCTGACTCTTTTAGCTGCTTGTTGAGTCTTTCAGAGGGCAGTCATGATAGGTCCCTTTTTTGTGTGAGTATTCCATAGCCTCAGTAATAGTAGAGTAATAGCCTTGGAGCCAACCCTTGACCTGGATCCCACTTTTAGCCTGTGGCTGGACCTTCTTTTCCCCAGGCTCCTCTTCATTTCCACTCCTGCAGTTCTTTCAGACCAGAAGAATTATGGGTCAGAGTTATGACTGAATAATAGCAACCCCATCCCTCACTTGATACCCTGTCTTTCTGCTGGAGGTGGGCTTTACAAGTTCCCTTTCTCCACTGTAGGGCATTTCATCTAAGTTCCCTCCCTTTGATTGCTGAGAGTCTCTCACCTCCCAGATCACTGGTTCATTCTAGAGGGTACCCACAACCTCCTGCCTCCTGAGATTGACTGTTTCCATTCTTTCTGCTGGCCCTGAGATTCCTCTGTTGTGAACACTTGTGCTTGACTATATTATGCCCAAGTTCTAGTACTGACCTTCCCTATCCCTCTGTGTCTACAAGTTTCACAGAGTTTATTTTCATGTAGCTTTCCTTTACTCTAAGGTTATATGTTGTATGTATTGATCAGATCAATTCCACAGACATGCCTAAGTTTATGATAATTTCCCCTTTCACCCTCCCTATATCACATTAAATTTAACTTGTTTGTAGAATTTTTTTCTAAATTTTCAATTCTTTCATTAATAAAAGGTATTACTTGCTGTGTGTATCTAGTGTGTGTATGCGTGTATGTGTGTGTGTGTGTGTGCGTGTGTGTATGTGTGTGTGTGTGTGTGTGCGTGTGTATGCGTGTGTGCGTGTGTGTGTGTGTTTGTGTGTGTGTGTGTGTGCGTGTGTGTTTGTGTGTGTGCACATGTGTATGTGCTTCTCTCTTCTACCTTATGTAGGTTCCAAGAAATGAACTCAAATCATCAGTCTTTTGTGGAAAGCATTTTAATATGCTAGCCCATATCACTGACATATATTACATCACTCATATTCATATATGACCTGATTTCCTGGTTTGTCATACTTTCTTTTGATGCTATCTGAATTATTATTCTGTAAGCTATAAATTAATATTGATGATATACTTAACATTTTACCATTTGTTTATTTTAGTTGTGTGTACCTTAGGGTTAAATAAAGTGAATAGTTCTATGATTGTTTTTCAACAGAATTGTCAATGGTATAAAATATACACATAAATGCAGATTTTACTTGCAAAATTAATTCACATATGTTGTGTCTCATTTTATACATGTGGCCATATATCCTGCCACCAGTTCTCAGCTATTTTGCTCTCAGTGGACCCTGCCCTGTCAAATCTTTATCTGTGGTTGTACATCAACCTCTTCTATATGATCTTGGTTTTTCATCTTGATTTTTGTTTTATCATTAGTTCTCATCCACTTCTGATAGTGTAAATTACTTAGCTTCACTTCTATTGTCAAATATTTTATATTAGAGGATAAATTCACCCTTATCATTTTTCATATGTAACCCTTCTCACTGGGCTGGATTAATATCTGAAATTGAGAATCACTAAAGAGAGTTCTAGAATGTATATAATTGTAAGTGAATGAATAAAAAAAATCAATGCCCTTGGTAATAGTAAGAAGATGGAATTTGTTTCTGAAACATTAAAGGGGACATTAAAAGGGAGTGAATGTGATTATCATTCATCTAACTCCTAAAAACAGTCAGATTTCGCCGGGCAGTAGTGGTGCACGCCTTTAATCCCAGCCCTTGGGAGGCAGAGACAGAGGATTTCTGAGTTCGAGGCCAGCCTGGTCTACAGAGTGAGTTCCAGGACAGCCAGGACTACACAGAGAAACCCTATCTCGAAAAACCAAAAAAAAAAAAAAAAAAAAAAAAAAGACAGTCAGATTTCAAAGGAGATATAGCCAGGTTTTCTCCCTTGTGCATATGAGGATGAACAGCTTGACCATAAAGTTGTTCTAAAAATATTGTCTTCACAGCTTCACTCTTGAACTTATAAACTTGATTCTCTTCTAGGGAACAATTTACCATTTTTGTTGTTTTGTTTTTTTGTTTTGTTCTGTTTTTTTTTTCTACCTTTGTTCCTTGCAAGCTCAAGAATCTGACTCAATCTAACATAATAGCTTTTGCTCCTGAGAGGAATTCAGATAAATGAACTTACATTAAGCCAGTGCCACAGGCTTACACCATATATCAAACTTTTGAGGATATATAAAATCCATATTTCATAGGCAACATTTCTGTAATTGGTGGAAGAATATTTCCACCAATTTTACTCCCTAGTTGCTTTCTATGATTTCTCTCACAATGTGCAGAATAACTATAGTCATCAGGCTTATCTCAGGACAATATGATATTGAACCAGACACAACTTGAAGCATTGTGATAGGTCTTAGTAAGCTTTCTATTGCTAAAAAAAAGTAGCTGAGATAATCAACTTGTGCTGAAGATGAAGGTTTATTCTTAGCACAGTGCTTTTGAGGCCTCTGTCCCTCATGAATTTACTTTATTGATGAATATTCATGGTTATATATCATCAAAGAACAAATGGTGGAGCAAAAACCCTCAATTTATGGTTAGTAAAGAGGCAAAGAATATTCTGATTGCCACTTTAACCTTTATGGAATATCTGTAGTAAACTAAAGATTGCCCACTAGGGTAAACCTCTCTGATTCTAGTAGTTTCCAACATTACTAAGAACAGTCATTTACCAAACATATGTGACTGAGTAAACAGGTAAAATACACTGTGTAACAAAGTTAAGTACTATGTATTTAGAATAATATAAAATTAATTTCAAACTATTTCCAGAAGATTGATTTATATCAATTAATTTATACTGTTAATTAAAAATTATTTGATTTAATTAGAGATAAGTTACTATAACCCTTTCATTTCTTTTGTATTATAAAACTTGAACTCAGATTCACTCCATGCTCTACATTTACTTTAATATATCAACAGACTTTATCACTCTCAACTCCCTTTTATTATTATACTTAAGACACTATTGTTATATTAAGTCCTTCAACATAACCCATATCTCTAAGATAATACCTACCTACCTACCTATTTTTCTCTTCAGAGCAGTCTTAACCTCATTATTCCTGAGGTGTAGTTAAGGGGGTTCTATATGGGGATTAAAGCCATGCTGACCACAGATACCACCTTGTTCCTGGTCCACGGAGCAGCAGGAATTGAGCAGACCAAGAGAGTTAATTAACATATTACACAGAGAACATGGCAAGTAGTGTGGACTAAACATACCCCAGATTTACACCAACACCTTTCTCAGAAGCCTCAATATGATGCCATTCCAGAAAATTGACTAACTTCACCACCTCACTGTAGAAATCAAAGGTCAGATATGTTGATTCTTGTTAAGCACAGTCCCTTTGATTTGAGATTATGTGTTAAAAAAAAAATCAAGTCTCCTTAACCATCTTCTGACAGTTGCTGTTGAGATGGATGAGAAAGCTGCACTCACTGCTCTCATTTATTATTAATTTCATGTTTTATGTCGTATTGCCCAGTATACTTTTATTTTAATTAACATATATAATTATATTACTTCCCAACTTTTCTTTCCTCCCTCCAACACCTTGAATGCCTCTCCACTCCCTTTCTTTTTTAGTTTTTGGTTTTTTATTTTATTTTTTTCTTCTTTTCTTTTTTCTTTTTCTTTTTTTGGAGGGGAACCTGGGAAAGGAGATATTGTAAATAAGAAAACATCTAATAAATAAATAAATAAATAAATAAATAAATAA